>APFE031033873.1:18901-162304 GCA_000404065.3 Pinus taeda
CATTTTGGTAGATATATATGTAATTGAATGCCTCAGTTATTTTATACTACTCTCCTTCGATCTATTCTTTCTATTGTCGTTAGCAAGTTCATTAATTTATGACTTTCTTCATAAAAATTTTGATTCATAACCAAAATATACTCTTGTACTAAATTGCTTGAGAAATAGTTCCATTAACATCTTTGTTAAGAACATTTAACCTATTTAGAAGTTGGTAGTCAAATCATTACTAATATGGTCTTTTCTTTCGATTATGGTTATGGATCAAGCTATGAATCTTATTATCATTAAATGGTATCCAAGGAATTTACTTATGTCTATAAATCTTAGACCTAGCTTGAGCAAGAGGCGCCTTATTTAATTAAAATATGGCCATCCCTCTTTAAAATTAGTGTTTTTTTCTCCCATAGTTGAATTACGTGCATTCAATAAGTTTTACCTTCATATAGTCAAATTAATCAGATCACTATACACATTAAAATATTTATACTATGTTATGGCACAACTCTACAGATAATTCAACTAATGTTCTATAATACAATTTGTAATTACTAGTGCATCTATTGACTTCAATTTGATATATTCAAACGCTACGAAATGTTATATATTATCTGCACATATTTTTTCAATTCAATTGCGGGATAATCCGTGCTGGTCTTGACCCCCACAAGGAAATGGAACGTTGGTCCAATTGGTGCCAGTTACGTAATGTTCACATGGGCTTTGATTAGTGTTAACATTGAATGACTATGATTTAATATAGGAAATGTAATAATCAATTGAGGTTAGGGTTTTCCCAAAAACTAACCTTCCAATTTGATTCCCCTCACTTTGTAATTGTTCACTCGGTGAGGCATTGGTCTGCATGGAGGAATTTGAAATCGAGGGTTTGGGGGTTTTCATACCCCTGTCACATTTTAGTTTAATCTTTTCTCACCATTGGCTCGATGTAATCCCCATGGAGTCATTTTCTCAAGATGAAGAAGAAAAGGTATTTTTTGTGTTGTAATCATAGTGGAACTATTCATTGTTTTCCTTAATAATCAGTTTTGTAGTTACTATTTTCCGATACATTCATCAAATTTTGTAGCTATGTTGCACGAGGGCTTTGCTTCGACTCAGGTGTATGGAATTGTATCATGTCATGATTGTATCGGGTGCAACATGTTTTTTTTTATCATATTCCTCTAATGGTATTTAGCCATTTCACTTACACTTTATTGGTATACTCACTACAAATTGTCCATTCAAATCATTGACCTTACCACCATTCATTTAGGATTGTGTGCATGACTTGGGTTTTTTCTTTTAATTCTACATTCTGGCCTCTTTACCAAAAATATGAAATTTCCTATGATTTCATATTTTTATGTATGGTTACCTTAGGGCCAATTGACACCCTCCTCTTTCCTTGAAGATAAATTGATATTCCTATTTCATCATCTAATTAGTTTTGGGCATTTTTCTTGGTTTTTACGACTCTATTGTTTTATGGCCCTAACATATATTATGATTTAAATGTTTGATATCTAATCCCAAATTTAGCATTAACCCCGAAGTAATCATTTTGGGATTCCTTTTTTCTTTGTATCTAGAAATTTTACTCGATGTGAACTTTTGTTTTATCTGCTTAGGCATTATTTAGTGACACACTAACTTTTTTGTGTATACCTATAGGTTGTAGGGCAAATAAGGTCACAACACAATTGTGATAGGTGATCAAACTCCTACTACTTCCTCCCAAATTGGTTATTATATAATGTGTTTGTTTTTCGTTGATATAATGGATATAAATTCTCCATTCCTCTCATTTTCTTTAACAGGAAGGCAATGGAGGTGGGACCGTCATGTAGATTTATGACAGGTAAAATATTGTCACCCATTCAACTCTAGTTTCCTCTTTTATCATTATACACATTCCAAGTTGAATAAAAAATTAATGTGTAGGTTTTTTTTCCTTTCGGGTGCCCTGCACATTTTTTGTGAACCATCTGTTGAATTTCAATGACCTCCCTACTTGGAGTTTTCAACACTTTGACTCTACCGTTCTCCCACATGTTAGACTTTTTATTTTCATACCCATTCTTTATGGCTATGTTGTTCGCAAGGTCTTGTGAACTTATTCAGGGTTATGAAAGGATTCCTTTAAAGTTTTTTATGTATTCCTACCCGACCTAGTCAAGATTTGGTAAAATTTCTCTTGGAAGCATGTATCAAGATTTTGAGCTTGCAGATATGAATTTCAGCTTCACCTATACATTATTAGGTTAATATCCAACCTACTAGCTCAATATAATTTGAGTTTCTGTGTTGAATATTTAATGTGATATTTGTTATCCTGAGTATCAATATTCTCTTTGACAGTGTAGTTAAATTTCAATATATAATTTCTCTCTTGAAGAATTATGATCACCTTCATTTTTTTTAACAACTATGGTTCATATCATATTACCATTATGTTAAATTATTTACTAGACTGGCATAGATATTTCTATACAAATGTGATTTCTATATAGTATCAAATTATTTCTTTAAGATTATGTATATTGAATTAATTGGACTATAGATGGGGTTCAATGCATGTTTTTATTATAATTCTATCCATGCAACATAATCCTATTGAATTCTCCTTGTAATTATATGATTATAAATATTATGGAGTTACTATAAGGATTTTCCTTTTTTTTTCCAGATCAACTGTTAGTAATTTTAAACTTATATAGTTCCTATATTATATGTCATTGTCCTTCAAGTTGAGAACATTAATCTTCTTGATCATAAATTTAAGGGATATTACTTCAGTAAATTTACAGGTAGAAACCAACATATCATTTAGGAATTTTATTTCCAATTTAATAAGCATCACTAGAATGTTAACTCTTAGTGTTATTCTATTATAATAACTGACCAACTAGGAAATAAAATTTTAATAAATAATTTAGAGAAACTAATATTTTATTTTATTTCCCAAAATAGCTAGGCTCACAAATGGAAGGTATCCTTCATAAATGTTTTATGACTACATAATCATATCAATTCTTTAGTAGTCATGCTGGTATAAATTATACTATGGTATAAATTCATAACTAAAACTTTACTTAACTGTCTTATCATATTGCTTCACAAAGTAATATATATTTATCTTTACATCCTTAAATATTTTGTATAATATACAATATTGCTTCTCTGTGAGTAAAACCATCATATTTTAATACAATTATTATGATAACTCCCTCTGATTAGAGAAATATTTCCTACATGCATCCTTCTTTTTTGATCATTAAAACTGAATCCATTGATCTATTTAATTCTAGAATTTATATTCAATATTTTTCTTTTCATTCACATGTGAGAATAATAACATAATTAAATAAAAACCTCTTGTATGCATATTATTTACACTATTAACCATGACATATCCTTATACATGTGATCCATTCTTATTTATCAGAAGACTTTAGCACAAATATGAACCATAATTTCTCTATGCACTCTCACCATAGACTTCCAACTTTTTCTACTATTTCATAGCAACAATAAATAAAATAATAAAGGGTAGAATAAACAACTATAATTCTATCTAATTTTAAGCCAAGGATTGGGGAATATTTGGCAATCAAGAACATTCCACCCAACCATGAACTACCTGTACTAGTTCACCCTCGGCTAAGATATTCTTAACATCTTGAGCCAGCAACCTCTTTTATTCCTAGGTGGTTTATTTTATAGATTTATTCCCAACATGTTTTTCGTATCGTCCTACTTTAAGGTCTACTAACACTCTTTCCTAGACCTTTTTGTTTTAGTCTTTTCAAAAAATGTCATTTTATTTTTCTTTAAAGCATGTATTTCTCTCGCGCAATGCTTTATTCCAACCCACTTAGAATTTGTCTTCAACTAAGTGATTAACATAATATTTTTCTCCCGTTATGTTAATATTTCTAAATTATTTTCTTCTAGGGACTTGTTGACAGTGTCGGACCCACCAACATGTCAAGGGGATCTCCCCAGTAAGAAGTCCCGATTACACCTTAGAGCGTTTGGTGGAGGATTCCCAGCAGTGGGTCGTAAGGTAATTCCTTGAACACAATGTTGCACAGAGGCAAGTAATATAACTTCGTTAGTAGCAAGGGTGTGATCGTTGTAGTGAGTCAAGGAAGGTGCATGAGAGTTTCTAACCGAAAGGGGGTGGGATGAGTGTGCCCCTTGATAACCTATATCATTACTCAACTGAGAAGGGAACACATGAGTAAATATGCATCAAGAACTGGAAAGTAGATCAATCAAAAATCCAAAGCGATGGTTAAACCAACAACACATCTACAAAAAGATTCATATAATTTGATATGAAGGAGTTGATACACAAATACATAAGTTAAAAAACATACATCATTAAAGAAACCGGAATAGTCCAACTACAATAAGAACATAAGCATGAAAATGTGTTGCCTCTTATTATATATAGAAGTCTAAGTTCCAATCATACAGTACATCCTGTATACCTACTAGCCCGAACAATGGAACGTTACAGCCACATCCACTTGCTCCTCTAAAGAGATGAACTAGCTCCTTGTAGTGGAGAAGCCATGGCATGTTACAATACTTTCCAAGCTCTTTCCAATGTAGTCTTATCAGAAGCTTCACTAACCAAAAGCCTATACAATGAGTTATGAGGTACTATTTATAGAAAGGGTGGGGTAACCATTGACATTCCCCTTTGTGACCATTCACCTACCCTCATGACTCTTCACCTACTCTATGAGTGTTACATCGACTATTGACACTTGAATTACACTTGACATTACTCAACATTACAATGGACATGTTTCCATGTGAAAAAAATGGCTTCAGCAAGCAAAACTATAAATCAATCTGACTTAGACAACAATAGAAGTCCATCTGCTCAGCATCCTCATGCTGATCAATAGTAACATATTAATGCCAAGATCTATATTCATTGATAGTGTCCATGTGTTTCGCTGTGATATCTGTCTGAAGCCTGAACCTTGTCTCCATAACATTCCAGTACACTACTCGGGCTCCTTTATCCAACTCATTTGAAAGCATGGGCATAGTTGTATTCAATGTGTCCAGACCAGCAACATACTTGTGCATGATGTCTACACTGATAGGAAAATCCAAGTTGGTGCAGACACGCATCAACTCGTCGAAGTATGAGTCAAGCTCCTGTCAGACCTGCTTCTTTTTCTTCGCCTAGGTGAGAGTCCCAAGTGATGTGATTGCATGTGTGAACACCACAACATCCATGCTCTTGAACACTCGTGCATGGGAAGCCTGTATGCTAGTGATGAGTTGTAGGAGGTCTTTATAGTTCTGGATCTAACTCTGGAGACATGCTTGTAGCTCGACTGCATTGGTCATCATCATATTTGGCAAGGTAAGCATGGCTCCCTTGTACTTCATCATCCATGTTTGTATGTTATCAACAAAAGCATGTATTTTTGTTAAGATGCATGCTCTTCTTGCACATCGTTGTTGCCATCCATTGAGATGGACGACTGCTTGGTGCATGGTACCAAACTTGGTTTACAATGAACACATAACTGTGTCAAGGGACAATACATCATGTAGTATTGTCTTCTTTAGTTTAGCTTGGGAAAAAATTTTCACGAAGTATCCTCCTTGCTTGGCCACCTATACTTTCTTTGCCATTCACTAATTCTCTTATATAAGGAAAGAAACAGTTGAGCTAGGAAATTTAGCACACACTTTGGTTGCATCGGCCAAAGTAGCTAGATGCTTTTGCACATCAGTCAAGATCACTCGTTATTTAACTTGTGTAGTGGATGTTTGGTCCTTCAAAGTCGGTACTCTATGAGATTTCATAACTCTGTGATGAGAATCATCAAAGGAGATGTTGTGCATCTCTACTTCCTCTGACCACCAAGGATCTCAGTGCCTCCTTGGTCATCTGAGACTTTCTCATCATCTGGATGCATTAGAGCGGGTGAGTTGATCTATTTGTGGTGAGGCATGAGGTTGGTTTCCTATTCCAACTCTTGCTACTACATGTCTGTGTCCAACTATTGAAGTGCCTAATATATATCGTGAGAAAAGTCTTGCTCCTACAATCATTCACCCTATTCGCTTTATGTCAGTTGTTCAGATGAATCAGCTACTTGTACGAGTGTTTCTTTCTCTATCTGCACATGTTGCGCCCCCTACTATATCTGTTGTTGTTGCACTTCCTTCTCTTGTTGGCGCACCTCTTTTTATTTTTTGAGTTCCTTTCTTAGCTCATGCAACTCTTTCTCTCTTTTTCCCATTCTCTTCTTATCCCCCTGCCTATGGATGATTCGCTTGTCACACTACTGCCCCTTTACTTGAATAGCCATAATTGCTTTTTCTACAAGTGGATCTACTTGAAACTTGTAGCTTTGCTCCTCCTCCATATAATTAACAATATTCCTCTTCCCTTTTTCATGCACAAGTGTTCTTGGCTCTGCTACCTCTGTTGATACTGCTACTACTGCTTCTACTATTGGTGCTCTTCGTGACGCTACTTCATGTTTCTTCGCTAACCACTCAATAGTGAAGCTGACCTATTCATTGGGTCTTGAGGAACTACGGAAACACCTACATAAGTCTTCTTTGACCCAATGAAATTCCCCATGGATCTAGTTGAATTGAAATCTTGTGCAGTGATCCTTCACAATGTAATGTGGATCATATCGACTAAAGCTTTAGATCTCATATAACCCAATCCAGAATGGAAGAGTGGGTCAAGGTTCCTTCTTCTTCTACTATGGTATAGTTTCCAATCCTATCGAAACGTGATATGCTACTTCTTGCATGATAAGTACATCAAGGAAAACTTTGGTAGAACATGCGGAGGCTTCTTTGCACTGAACATTCAGATGAAAGTGTCGGACGATGAGGCATGCCAATATGCAATGCCTAATAATGCCTTCATTGCATCCTTTGACATGTAGGGTGGATCCTCTTTGAATATGATCCTCTACCCTAGGGTGAAAAAATGGTCGAACAAGCATATGGTTACTCCTCTAAAGCTGCGTTCAGACAACAACTTGAAATATGTGTTCACAACAGTCTCTACCGGTGACCATGCCTGGGAACTCATTTTGGGCACAGATTACATATAGGATGTCTGTGAACATGTAAATATTTGCATCCATACCTTTAGGTGACTATCGATCCTTCGTGACTTGTTTCTTCAGCTGATGAGCCAGTGTGACGAATTAGTTACATTTTTTTCCTTCTCTGGCCAGTTGGTCCAGTGCGATCACCCAACTCTAAGGAAAGATTTCAGTGCTTGCTTGGCCACTCAGTCGACATGTGAATATGACCAAGTATTGGTGAACCTTCATCAATATCTTTGTCTTGTAGATATTTTTGGGTGTCATCTTGAAATGAGTTGGCTCCTTTACCCAATCCTTCAGAATATCTCTAGAGTTAGCTCTGCTATTGGGAAAGCTGAATGGCAGACTCATGATAGTCATGGGCTTAGCCATCTAATACATCTCATCATAATCATGCACCAATAAGGTCACAATATTTATCCCACTAAAAATTCTCAAGGTCATCTTCTTGGGGTCAGTGTGAGAGACGATCCAATGAATCATGTCTGTGCATGGGAATGCGAGTTATCTGCATGTAATCCGGTACAAGACAAACTTGTGAATGTTGATGTACACCTAATGGTCTTTGAGGTCTTCCACAAAAGTTCCTACAAATGTTTTATTAACCTATTTCCACTTCAGTTTGATGTCCTTGTCTAGATACAGCTTTGTATCTTCATAGACTGGTAAACTAGAGGACACCTACTCCATTGCTGCTCCAGCTGCAATTCCATTGTTGTCCTAAGATCTCATTCTCTTGGAAGCCATTGAGACAGATGAACACCTAACATATCTGGATACAAGCAACATGCATGGAAAGAAATTTGCCAGCAAAAACAGAGCAAATTTTGGCGAGTGACACAACACATACCTGAGGAATTGATGAGAAAGATTGCACAATTTCTTCTGGGAGTTTGGGTAACTAGCTTCTAGAACTACATGGTAGTCTGGGTATTTGGGAGGTAGGACTAGCCACTAGATCTATCAAATGTGCAATCCAGTCTAGCTACTGGCTGTTGGGATTGCACAATGTACAATTATCGCTGGGAAGGATTACAGGCCCAGGCACTGGCTTCCACAATTTCCTGGGCTAGGAAGTCACTGTCCTCTAGAAATGTGAAAAACAGTCGTAGAGGCTAGTGCTAGGTAGGCATGGTAATTTCTGGAGAGGAATGCAGAGCCTTCCTTCACTAGATTGCTCAATTTAGCCTTGGTGAAGGCAGAGTCTGGGCCAAGGTTGGTCCCACTAGTCGACAAGAAACTAAAATAAAATAAGATAGTGAATTCATCAAATAGATCAACATGCATGTCTGTTCAAAACAGTTTTATGCATGTGACAGTAGTAAGATAGCAACGAAAATTGAAACAGAGCTAGGAGAAGCTATTATAAATGTAAATGACAACAATTGTTCAAATAAATCAAGCAAGCAACACCCAGACAAGCAAATACACAAAAAGCGACAGAAATGCTGAAAAAGACAAGTTGAGGCCACTTAGTGTGAATAGCTGAGCCAGATTTGTCGAAGAGTCCTGAATGTGTTGTGAGATGTTAGAGCTCCAATATCGATGTGAATGAATGAGCTTTGATGCGTCAGATAAATAATTTTGGTCTCATGACGCGCATGCCACAAATTAGGAAAAAGTGACACTTGGAGGGGAGTTTCTAAAACAAATTTGCATGTAACCCCCGAATGCTAGAAATAACTCCCTAAATCATGGGATGTCTTTTTCATGTTTGCTCTTGCTATTCTGGTAAGAGCAAGTCATGCATGCATGAAAGTCAAGTTTCATCAGTCCCAGGTTGAACTGGTCAACTGGACTAGTCATGCATGCAATTGCTCAACTACTTGGGAAAAATGGGCATTTATGGTTGGGAGTTGGGATGTGAGGAGGTTTGCACAATGTCTAGCGAAAGTAGCTGACTGCTGCCCAAGTTTGTGCAAATTATGGGCTAAGCAACCATGCTAGGAAAATTTGCGCAAATTCTGTTGGGAGTGTTGATTGGCAGGATTGCTCAATCCTAGAGCCCAGCATGCTGCCAGACATGATTGAAGAATTTCTGGAGGGAAGGCTAGCTTCCCTCCAGGAATGCTCAATTTCGTAGTGGAATTTGCTTGACCTATAGCTGAATCAAGTCCGAGTGAACAACCTGTGAAGGGAATGGATCAAACTATGATCTATAGGCTTCCTTTCTGCGAGGAAAACACTGAAGAATGAGTACTTGATGAAGCAAGACAAGGTGCTATGAAAGGTTGGTAGGGAGGCTCTAAAACAAGATAGGGAAAGATTTTGAAGGGTGGTTCTAGCCACTACAACACTTGGTGACACACTTCCAGAAGTATTGTTCAGCTCTCAACTCATTTTGGCTTCACACTAGCTTGACTATAAGATATAGGATCTACCAAACTCTTGGTCAATTGACACACAATCAAAGCCAAGGCAACACAATTGTTTTGATTGGGCATGAGGGGTATATCGGTGCACAAACAGTATAGTCACCAGAGTCTTAGTTTCATCTCTGGTGTTGCTTCAATTCCAGTAGGCTTGGACAGTACCCTGGTGGAGTCGCATAGGAACAAAATCATGGCTTCACTGCTATCAAGCCTGGTCAGTACCCCGGCGGAGTTACTTGCATCACCTCCCTTCGTAGGAAGCCTTTCTCTTATTTCACCTTATTCATTTTTCATTTTGAATTTTTTGGATTTTCATTTTCGTAATTATGCATAATGCTTATTCATTTCAGAGGCGAAAGACGGTTGCCAACTTATTAAGAGCAGAAGAGGTCATTCAATTAGAGAAGTATTTTAATGTTTCTCTCACATGCTTGTTAAGTTTTTCCCCCTCACCTTACTCTACTTGACTGAGTTGACAAGGGTTAACCCAAAAACAACTGACTAGAGAAGGTCATACTATTTAGTGTGCAAGCGTTGTGTTTTCACCAAGGTTTACTTCAAATAGTACGTATTTTTCTTTGATGTATCATGAACTACAAGTAAGAAGCTCATCATTGATAAGCCTTAGTATTGCAACAAGAATGCTTCAACTGCCAAGGCTACCAACTTTAATTATAAACTTGGGGTTCGTACAAACTTAAGAGGTATCAACACTATATGTGCAACATACAATGTGTGCTTTTTTTGTTGTCATGATGTAATGGAGTGCATGTATTGAATTCAAATCCTAAACTAATTGTAGAAAATGAAATGTTCAAAATGGAACCTTCACTTATTGCTAGAATGAAAGTACAAGGAAATAAACCTATTCTAACTGCATAAATGTAGTGAACTAGATGTAAACGAAACCTATCTTAATGCTATTTATCACATGTGATGATTTAAACTGACTGAGCATGAAATGTGATCTAGAGAGTACTAACTGTTGTGTGCATGTGTAAATATAAAAGAACTCATTTTTAAAATATTTTTTCTTTATAAGTGAAAATTGTAATCTTTCGGTGATCTTTGGCAGGGGAGACAAGTGTGGATCAAGATGGTTAAAATGGTATTGATGGCATGGAGGTCAAGTAGAGGCCTAATCCCAACTTCAATGATGATTTTTCTCATTTTGGGCTCAAAACAGGCTTTCGTACAGGATGCTATAGGATTTCCTACAGGATCCCCTGATTTACTACAGGATGTTACAAATTTGCTATATGAAATTATAATTGATTGAGTGACCATGAAAATAAAATCCAAATTGGATGGGAAATTTTTTTTATTGACTAGGATGTCTTAGGCTCCCATTCCAAGTGGAATCACTCAAATAAACCTCTGTTAACCCATGCTAAAAAATAAAAAAAACATTACTAGTCAAAAATCTAGAAATTCGAGAACTAGTGAGCTAGTAAATAAAAAAACTGCCTAACCTAATCAAGTGAAAATACAGTGGGGTGATCTTTTTTATGTACTAGAATAATTTTTTGATATAATTCAATTGAAACCAACTCTACTAATGCTCGTTATCATGCTTTGAAAAATATCATAAATTTACTCTTCTTTACCACAAAGGAGTTCCAAAAATCTAGATTTCAGAATAAGAAAGCTAATCTAAATAGCTAAATGATTACTATGACCTTCCAAAGATTTTAAAAAAGTGAAATGATTCTTTTGATCCTTCAAAATAACTTACATTTACCATTTAACTCAATCCTACAACAAGAAATCATTAATACTAAATGCATAGTAGAAGCAAATAAAAACAAGAGATGCATGTCAATAAGAAGTGAAAAGAAGTAAATAAAATTATAGAAAAAGGGCTCCGAGGCCCCTGGGATGGCCAAGCCCAAGGAAACTCAGATACATTAGGAGGAAAACAATATTTATAAGGTGAACGTGACACCAATCTTGATTATTTTTGTCATTACAATTACATCCCTAAAAGAAAATACAATGGAGTTGCAAAAATACAATTTCTCTCCACAATAATACTAATGAAAATCTCTCCCTAGAGGAAAATTCAACTTGGTACTTATAAAAAATGATTAGGAATCATTCTGCATGAAAGGAGGAAGTTTTCCCAACCAAAATCCCTTGATTAGTGGACCTGGTCCCCAATACTATTAATCTACATTTAATGGGAGGGAACACGTTCCTAGATTTTCTCAATCATTGGATTTCCACAAGTTGTGCCATAATTCCACAATAAATTGTTGATTTATTATTTAATAGTGATCCTCCTTTAGTAGGGATAAAGTCCCTAAATTATCTCCTCCTCCAAATCTTCTTAATCTTCCCAATATTGTCATAATATTCCACAAAAGTAAATAATATTAGGCACAAATATCCAATTATTCATAAACATTCCTAATGAATATATTAAAGTTAAAAATACAATATATAATGTGGCAATAGAGGTTTGATGTGCTAAAGGATGGTCATAGGCCTTAAATTAATGTTTAATTTAGGCGCATGTGCCTTAATTTATGTCTAATTTAGAGGCACGTCATACCCCCTGCTGAAAGTGTTTCTCATCCTCTTAGCAACTTAGTGACATCATTGTGCCTCATCCATCACCTTGGTGGCCTCTCTCTTGTGCAATAAGAATCTTGGCTATAATTTCTGCAAGGACAAGCCCGAAAACATATTTGTGCAAAGAAAAACCATTTTTTCTTGAGACCATTAGCTTTATTTCTTACCCTTATTCAAGATGGGTTCTTGAATACTTTTTAGTTTGGCAAGGTCTTCCATATCCTTATCAACATTCTACTACCTTGTTCCACCATTTCGACAACTCTAAAACTTTCAAACTGTCGATAGATGATAACTACATCATCTTGTAGTAATTCTTGTCAAAACTACAGGATACCTACACGAACCCTTGTTAAGACTACATGAAACCTCCAAGAAACCCTATTAAAACTACAGGAAACCGTTTTTTAGCACAAATCATATTCTGGGCCTAAGACAGGCCCTCAACTTGACTCCCATGGCTTTTTCCCATTTTTAGCCCTTGGACAAAAGCTAGAAATAGATTGGAGTTGCAGGTTTTAACCCCATACAGGAATTACTTGCATACAAATTCTAAAACATAGAAAATAAACTATGCGGGAGCTTAACACATCAAACACATATACAGAGTGATTTTCCCCTGGATCCCAAAACCAGGACTACCAGCTTGATTTTTCATTATGTTCCTTGTAATGTTACAATTCATATATATATATACATGTCGAAGCATCAATACCATGGAGCAAAAACTATCGCGCCCAAAACCATGTGGGAAAGCCATGCACAAAACCATATGTAGGACTACCCACCTAATATCGGGTCCCAAAATTTTTTCCTGGGGGCGCTACTCTAGACCACGTAAAGGGGGCCTACGTTCCCACTTCCAACCCTGTAGAGAGGGGGGATGCCGCCCCCCCCCGTTACGAAATTGGTGCAACGAAGGGGTGGCTCCGCCCCCCGCTCTAACCCACCGGTTAACTAGGGGTGCTAGTCATGGAAAGAATATAACACAACCCAATATTCTCCCACTTGTTGTTTTCTTTCCACATGGGGCCATAGGAGAGCTTAGTCATTTATCTAGCCACACAATGCCCATTTTTCCTCTACACCAAGAGAACTTGTCAGAGCTCACAGATTTTGTCAATGCATCTGCAATATTCTTCAAATTGTCCACCTTTCCTAGCAACACCTTTTTGTCTTCTATCATATCCCTCACAAAGTGATATTGAACATCAATGTGGTTTGTCTTTTAAAGATAAGCAGGGTTCTTTGCCAAGAAAATTGCACTTTGGCTATCACAGTTTATCCTTATAGCTCCTTGTACTAACCCCATACTTGAACACAATATCTACAACCAAATTGCTTCCTTCCTTGCATGAGTGGATGCCATGTATTGTGCGTCTTTAGTTGATAGTGCCACTACAAATTGGTTCTTACTCATCCAACTGAATGCACCTCCAACTAGGTTAAACACATACCCACTTGTATATCTTCTCTGATCGATATCTCCATCCCAGTTTGCATCAGGAAAGCCATGAATATCCAACACTCTGTCTAATCCTAGGCTTCCTTTGTAGAAAAACCATAATCACTAGTGCCACGCACATACCTAAAAACCCGCTTCACTTTTTTCCAGTGTTCCTTCCCTAGTTTTAACATAAACCTACTCAATACTCCCACTACATGTGCAATGTCCAGTCTAGTACAGACCATTGCATACATCAGGCTACCAACTGCACTTGCATATGGAACACAGGACATGGCCTCTTCCTCTTCTTGAGTCTTGGCACACTCTTTAGTAGATAACTTCACACCTACAAGAATAGGAACCTTCATCAATTTACTATCCTACTTATTAAACCTCTGTAGTATTATCTCGAAATAATCCCAAAATATAGTTTGCAACACCAAGATCTTTCATGTCGAATTTGATGGACAATTGGGTCTTCAAATATTTGATAATTTATTTTTTCATTTCCAACAAGCAACATATCATCCACATACAAGACCAGACAGATAACATGGTCACCAATTAATTTAAAATACACACAATGATCTGCTTTACTTCTAGTGAATCCAAGTCACCATATAATTGTATCAAATTCTTTATACCACATCATTGGTAACTGTTTTAACCCATACAGAGACGTTTTTAACTTGCATACCAGTTCTTTCGTACCCTTCACCACAAAGCCTTCAGGTTGCTTCATGTAGATCTCTTCTTTTAAATCCCCATGAAGAAATGATGTCTTCACATCCATATGCTCTATCTCATAATTAAAAGTACCAGCAACAGACAAAAGTAATACACTAGAAGCTACCTTGGCAATAGGAGAAAAAATATCAGCAAAATCAATTCCTGCACCTGGGAATAACCTTCTGCTACCAACTGACATCTGTATTTATCCACCTTTCCTTCTGCATTTGTCTTCTTCTTGAACACCCATTTGTTTCCAATGGGTTTCCTTCCACTTGGCAACTCCACTAGATCCCAAGCCTCATTTTTCTGCAAATATTCTGTTTCATCAACCATGGCCTCTTTCCAGAGTTTTCCATCCTCTAAATCCATTGCTTCCTTCACAGTTCTCGGATCATCATCAGTAATAGATAAAGCAAAATGTGAACAGAAAGTAGATGGACTATACCTTTTTGGCTACCTTATTTCTCAAACTGATCTTCTTATGCTCAGCATTTCTGGCTCTTCATCTTCTGATTCCTCTTCTAATGTACATTCTGATTCTTCCTCCTTTAGCTCAAACTCTATCTTCTCACGTTATTTTGGTTGGACTTCATGTTTAGTAATATCATTAACCTATTTGAACACCACATCTCAATTGTACACAACCTTCCTTGTTACTGGGTTCCAAAGCTTATAACCCTTTAAACCATCCTTATACCTAATAAGGATGCACTTTTCAGATTTAATACCTAACTTGGTTTTTTTTCTCCTTTGGAACATGTACATATGCATCACATGAAGATACCCTCATATGTGAAAGAGAGGGTTTCTTACCATTCCATACCTCCTGTGGAGTCTTATCCTCCAACGCTGATGAAGGTGATCTATTGACCAGGTAACATGCTATCTCGACTACCTCAACCCAGAATTCCTGTCCTAACCTGGCACCACAGAGCACCCTTCTTTCCCTTTCCATCAACGTCTTGTTCATTCTTTATGCAACTCCATTTTTCTGAGGTGTATATGGAGTAGTCTTATTCCATGCTATACCAAACTTCTTACACAATTACTTAAATTACTTAGTGAAAAACTCTCCACCATTATCTATCCTCAACACCTTTATCTTCTTCCTTGTCTGGTTTTCTACCAAAGCCTTAAATTCTTTAAACCTATCAAAGACTTCAGATTTATTCTTGAGAAAATATATCAATGTATTCTGTGAGAATTCATCTATAAATGATACATAGTACAAAGACTTACCGAGTGATTAAACTTTCGCAGGTCCAAACAAATCATTGTGCACAAGCTATAATATATATTTCGCCCTCTAACCACGAGAAGGGAAACTCACCTAATTCTACTTCCCACATACCCAATTTTCACAGAAATCAAAATCGAGAGATCTGTTACTCATACCTTGTACCATACCTTTACAATGAAGTATTCGAATGCCCTTCTCTCCAATATGTCTAAGCCTTTGATGCCACAACATGGTCTTCTCTCCAGAGACCACTAGATTTTCTACTCCACATTTAGGAACCACAGGCTTTTTTCACCCATCAACAATAATGGTACCTTGTAGCTTGTACATAGTTCCAATTCGAACTCCCTTCATCAATACCAGTGTTCCTTCAATCGTATTGTAGGTATCTTTCTCGAACACTATTTTTACACCTGCATCATCGAGCTAGCTTACAGAAATTAGATTTCTAGCCAGTGCAGGAATATGGAAAGCACCCAAAAGTGTTCTAATCCTTCCACCTTGCAACTTCAACTTTAATTTTTCACAAGCAATGATTCTATCCTTCCTGTCATCCCCCAAGAAGACATCACCACCATCATGTTTCTCATACTCATGGAACCACTCTCTATGGGGAGTGAAGTGAAAGGATGCACGTGAGACAATCAACCATGCCTCATCATCTACATGTGTACTTGAAGAAGCCAAGTACACATCCCCACCTTCATCTAAGGAGGTTTTCAGCTCTGTAGAAGGAGCATGATCAAATCCATTTACCTTCTTAGGAGATTTAGATTTACAGTGCCTTTCTTAGTGCCCTTCCTTTTCGCATTTCTAGCACACCACCTTTACAGGTTTTCATGGAGATTTAGATTTTCTTCTAGATTTAGATCTCCCACTTGATGACTTAATTTTGTTTTTATTTTGGGACCATCCTTGTACAAACAAGGCATCACCATTCTTGTTGTCCATATTTTTTTGTCTCTTCTCCTCCATAAGCAAGGATGAGACTATTTCATCAAACTGCAAGGCAATTGCATTGCTACCTATTGCAATAACTAGAATATCCCATGAATCTAGTAGAGAACACAACAAACTAATGCACTTATCTTCATATGGAATTTTAATATCAACAGATAATAACTAACTTACCATAGTATTAAATTCATTCATATGCTCTATCACCAAGCCTCCATCTTTCATCCTCGGGTTACATAGCTTTTTCCATGTGAACAGTTTATTCACCGGAGACTTAGATTGGTAAAAAGTCCCTAACTTGTCCCACAAATCCTTCATCATAGCTTCCCTTGGTACATTCAAGAATACCAAATCTGATACACACAATCGTATTGTGCTCTTTGCCTTCCGATCAAACTTCTTACATTCTTCATAGGACAAGCCTGTTGGTTTAGTACCCGGATCTACCACTATCCACTGATCTTTATCCACCAATAGATTCTCCATCTTAATTTTCCACAACTCAAAACTCTGACCATTAAATTTCTTGATCTCTACTTTTCCACTACTCGCCATCTTCTTTCATGACTAGAATCGATCCCGCAGATCTCCCACTGAACTGGGTCTACCATAGGCCTGAGCGAAACCCCTCATCAACAAAGACGTCCCCTTGATGTCAAAACAACTTCGATACCAAATGTAGGCTTTAACCCCATACAAGAATTACCTGCATATGAATTCTAAAACACAAAAGATAAACAATGCGAGAGAATAGCACATAAAACACATATACACAAATATTTTCCCATGGATCCCAAAATAGGGACTACCAGCTTGATTTTTCATTATGTTCCTTTCAATGTTACAGTACATATATATACATTCTAAAGCATCGAATACCATGGATAGAAAACCATTGCGCCTAAAACCATGTGGGAAAACCATGCACAAAACCATAGGTAGTTCTGCCCACCTAATATAGGGTCCCAAAAATTTTTCCTCGAAGTGCTGCCCTAGGCAACGTAGAGGGGGGATACCTACCCCCATCAAACCCCGTAGAAAAGGGGGGATACCTACCTCCCTCAAACCCCTAGACAAGGGGGTTTCCTCCCCTTCTCTGACCACCCCGTTGCGTAATTGGCACAATGAAGGGGGGGCTCCGCCCCCCCTCTACCCCCCAGTTAACTAGGGGAGCTAGTAATGGAGAGAATATAACGCAACCCAACAGGATACCTCTTGTAAAACATATTTTCATCATTGTAGTTTAAGTTTTGATTTGACGGTGAATGACTCATTTCCTTTTGTTTCCTTCTTCTTCTCTCTTATGGCCTAAATGACTACGTAATGGCGTTGGAGTTCTTTGTTTTGATCAGGTCTCACTTAAGCTCTTCCATCTTGGTGTTTAGCATAATTTTTTCATTTCTCCCTTCTCGTAGCAACATTCTGCCTTCATGTAGTAGTCATTCCTCCTCTTTCAAGGTCTTGTAACATTATGGGAGTGATGAGAAACGATGAAGAGGGATTGGATGATGATGTTAGGGCTCAAAGGGAGTAATGTAGGTTTGTGAAAATGGAGAGGATGCTTTGTTGTTTTTTCTTCAAGAATTAAATGGGATGGATGAATGATGAATATATAGTGAATATGAAGGGGATGGAGGGCTTGGAGTGTTGTGGTGACTTGGCATATGCAAAAAATTATTCTTTTAACTGCTGTCCTCATTCCTTGAGATCATCAACCTTCATAATTTGACTTTTCAACATTGCATGAGTGAAGGAGTGAGCTGCAATTAACTTGTTGAAGGTAGTTGAGACTACTGACCCATCCTTAGCTTATAAAAAAATAATCTCTCATGCATTGACAACAAATTTCTAAGTATAATATGTTGAAGAGAAGAGGTCAAAAATATTGCATACCTGTACCTACATGATGGTTGCTGGAGAGGCATACATGTTTCTACTGAGTTGATGTTGATGTGCAGGTGTTAGGGGACCTATATCAACCTTCCTAAAGAATATCTGACCTATTTCTCCATCATATTTCCTCGTGTAGCTTCTTCTCGGCCTTCCGGTAGATGTTGTTTGTTGGAGAATGAATCATTGCTTGTATTTGTTGCATGTGTTTTTCTCTTCCTCTTTTTATTCTCTGATGTTTTTCCTTGATGTGTAGGTATTGGATGCTGATGTTGAATGGTGAAGGTTACTGTAACCTATGATTTTTTGTTTTGTAGGAGAGACTGCTACAAGATTTCCAATAGGATTTCCTTCCCTCAATTTTTTTAATTTTTTCTTCACTTCTGGGGCATGAGGATGGGTGGCATGGGTAGAGAAGGGGTCTAGGGATTCATGAATGAGACGTATAGATTTCAGGTGTTGTCCCCTTGTTCTCTGTCTTCATCCTCTTTTGTTTGTTTTTTTTTTTTTGAAAATTGTAACTTTTTTGAAACTAAACTTATTGGATTAATGCAGGGGTGATCATGGTGGAGAGGGGCATGGTGATGAGTTTGTGAGGTAGACATTTATTTTTTTGACATAATCACGTCATCCCCTTGCTCTACGGTTACTTCTTTTGGGATTCCCAAGCCATTGTTTCCTACAGGATCATCCCATAGGTTTTCAGGGAATCTAGTAGGTTTATAGGGAATCGTGTAGAAAACACAGAGGCTTTGCAAACAAGCTAAATGAGTGCAAAAATGGAGGGAATGATGGAATGATGAAGGATGTGAAATGGAAAAATAAAAACATGAACTATATAGGTCTCCTTTGATCCTTCCTTGTTGCTCTAATCCTCCTCCTGCAAATAATATTTTCAAAATTCAGGACAACCTCTTATAGAATAATTGATTTGTGCATATCTCCCAAACAATAGAATGCATTGACCTGAAACTTTATAATCATGTTATCATCATCATTATGAACCTCCACATAAAAACAATTTTGTCAATGGATGCATGGATCTCGAGAAAAAAAACTAAAAAATGATTGAAGGTGATGGAGGTTGATTTCTTGGAAAATGTCTACTAGAAATTTCTGAAATTTCTTGGGCATGTTACTGTCATTCATATGCATATCCCCATGAAACAAATTTGTAAATGGATGATATTGAAAAAATGCAAAAAAGGTTGTAGGTGATGGAGGTTGATTTATGGAAATTTGTGCACTGGAATTTGATGAAATTTATTGAGCATGTTATTGTCATCCATATGCATCTTCCCCTGAAACAACTTGGAAAATGGATGCATGGTTTTTAAGTTATGGAAAAAAAAAAAAAATTATGCTCTATATATTTTTCTTTCCTATAGTAAAACAGAGCCTTCTTGTAGTTTTTTACGACAGAAATGAAACTGAATAGTAACAGCTTGAGAATGACAGGTGGATGGTGGAAATAGATCATGGTGATGGATTGGCATAGTCTTGGTCCTGTTGGAGCATTTAAGAAAAGGAGGATAAAGTCAAAATTTGACTTCTTTTGTCTAGGTTTGACCTATTTTTTCTTTTCTTTGGTGCCAACTTGTTTTTGTTCTTTGTAGATGTTGAAGAGCACCTACATTCATCAAAGAGATACATGGAGCAATTATTATTTTTTTTCCTTTTTTTCTTCTTCTAGGCCTACTAGCCACCTTAAGGAGGTTTTGAACTCTTAGGTCTCCCTAGGCACCTCCAAGGAGGTTTTCACCTAGTATTTTTTTTTTTCATTTTTTTATTTTTTTCAACCCATTGACTACCTCATGGAGGTTTTGAATCAATGAGCCAATGTGAGGCACCTCCAGGACATTTTCACCTGAGATTTTTACTTTTTCTCTTATTTTTCATTTTTTTTTCTTACCCTACCCTACTTGAAAAACAAAATCACTTTCAAGTATAAGAATACTTCTAATGGAGCCATGTGCACGTCAAGATGAAAGACAAAATGATTTGTAGGCTTGAAATGTATGCTTTTACATGTACGTAGATTTCAGAGACCAAAGGTTTGACCTTGAAAGCATCAAGCATATATGAAGAAGAGAGTGATGATCCATCTTGTTGATTTTTTGGAACCAAACTTCAATATAACTTTTATGTCCTTGGTTTTCTTGCTTATCTCGATCATTCTTCGTGTCTTATTCTACCACGACCTTCAAATATTCCTCTTTTCACTGATTCTTCTATTGAATACATGGGGGATTTGATGGTAACCATGAGGGAGCTCTCTCAATATCTGATTTTGATGTCTTCCCTTCATCAAGTGCAGCCCAAGATTCTGTGGCCTTCTCATTTGAATCTTCTTCTTCTAGATGTAGTCCTTCAATGATATCAGGATGATCTCATTTTTTCCAATAATCTTCCTGAGCTATGGTGAAAACCATTTGTCTCAAGAGGAGATGTTTGGAAGTTTTTTACTTCAGCATTATAAGTGGGCTGAGCTACTTCAATGTGTGGGTTTGGAAATGGTGGTACATGTAGTTGAGTGGGAGTGAATATTTGAGATGGATGTGGTTAGGGTTGTCGCTGTGGTGGAGGTGAATGGTAGGGATAACATGGAGTTGGGTATGGAGGATATTCAGGAAAATATTGAGGATATTATGGATGGCTCCCATAATTTCCTTGCAAACCTTGTTGCCAAGATTGGTTTTGGGTTGAGTTGGCAAATGTTACCAAGGAAAGGCTGTCTTCCAATTAATTTGAGATGCATGTGAATAAGCTTAAAATTTTAAATTAGGCTCTTGCATCATGTCAGGTTGAATAGGCTGCCATAGTCCTCTTGGAGCTACATAACATGGCTGCATTGGCATTTGACTTGCTCCATTGTCCTCTTGGTGAATTTCCTTCAACCTTTGTGATGAGGAGCAATATTTAACATCATGCGATTTTGCTTGGACAACATGAATATCAACATCTTCTTTTTGCTCATTTTGTATTCTTAACATCTCTACTTACTCACCTAGATTGCTAACAATTTATGTTTTAAAGTTATCAACCAAATTTCCAAGTTTAGCTTGACTTATTGATCTTGATGTTTATTTACCTACTCTTTACCTTCCTCTTGATACGTGTTTGCACGTTTCATAAATTTCTTCAAATGATAATTTGTATACATCACATCTACTCATGAGATCAAGGAGATCAATCCACTCATCCCTAATTCTTCTAAGTAAGAGGGTTTTTAGTGTGTTAGATCCTAATTGACGTAGTTTTTCCTTCTTAACATTGCACATGAACCTCTCTATTATATCCTCTAGACTCTCATCTTCTCTTTGATTCATTCTAAATATTTCTTCTTTAAGATCACGATCTTTATATTTTTCTAGAAATATATTTTTCATATCATTCCATGATCTTATTGAATTAGTCCCAAAATTCATGATCCATTCAAGAGCTCTATCCTTCAATGTTGCCGAAACAATATCAGTTTTTGAGTTTTTAATAAGTAACCAAAAGATCTACTAACAATTTCAAATTCAAAGATAAAGGCTTTTGGATCCTCTGACCTTAGACCATGAAATTTTGGAAGAGAGGATGGAGGGATGTTCTTCATGTGCACACTACCATCAATATCTTGAATGGGAAACCCGAGAGGATCTTCCTCATTGTCATCATCTCCATACATGTCTTCTACATTTTTTTCCATCTTCTTCTTCTACCTGGAAAAGTGAATGGTGATGTGGATCTTACTGCACCACATCATCAAATAGGGGGTTGGGTTGGTATTGGAGATTTTTTTTTGTTTTTATGATTGAATGAAAAAACTAATACAATACACTTTTATATTTTTGTAATGAAATATGCCTAATGCAAATATTTTTTCATTTTTTTCCAAAAGTAAAAAGAAATAAATCAACTAGGGGAGAAAATAATGCATACTTTGATACCTCCCTGGCAACGATGCCAAAAAGTGATGAGCCTTATTATTGCAACAAGAATGCTACAACTCCCATGGCTACTGACTTTAATTATCAACCTAAGGTTCGTACAAACATAAGACATATTTGCACTATATGTGCAACATAAAATGTGTCCTTCCTTTGTTTTTATGATATAATGAAGTCCATGTATTGAAGTCAAATCCTAAACTAGTTGTAGAAAATGAAATTTTTGGAATGGAACCATAACCTATTGCAAGAAAGAAAGTACAAGCAAATAAAGCTATTATAATTACATAAAGATCATGAACTAAATGTAAAAGAAACCTATCTTAACCCTATTTATTACATGTGATGATTTAAAATAACTGAGCATGAAATATGATCTAGAGAGTACTAACTATTGTGTGCATGTGTAAATATAAAAGAACTCATTTTTAAATTTTTTTTTCCTTTATAAATGCAACTGCTAATCTTTCTTTGATCTTTCGCAAGTGAGACAAGTGTGGAGCAAGAGGGTTAAAATGGTATTCATGTCATAGAGGTCAATTAGAGGCCTAATACCAGCTTCAATGATGATTTTTCTCAATAAGGTCTCAAGACAAACTTTCCTACAGGATGCTATAGGATTTCCTATAGGATGCTATAGGATTTCCTACAGGATCCCCTAGTTTACTACATAATGTTACAAATTTACTATATGGAATTATAATTCATCGAATGACAAAGGAAATCAAATCCAAATTGGATGCGGCAATATTTTTTTATCAACTACGATGTCTTAGCTCCCCATTCCATGTGGAATCACTTAGAAATACCTCTATTAACCCATGCTAAAAAATAGAAAAACATTACTAGTCGAAAATCTAGAAATTTGAGAACTAGTGAGCTAGTAAATATAAAAAATGCCGAAACTAATCAAGTGAAAATGAATTGGGGTAAAAAAATTTTATGAGCTAGATTTTTTTTTGATCTAGTGCAAGTGGAACCAACTTTATTGAAGCTTGTTAACATGCTCTAAAAAATAGCATAAATTTATTGTTATTTGCAACAAAGGAGTTCCAAAAATCAAAATTCTGGAATAAGAAAGCTAATCCAAGTAGATCAATGATTACTACGACCTTTCAAATACTTTAAAAAAGATAAATCATATTTTAATCCTACAAAAGAACTTATATTAACCATTTTACTCAATTCAACAACAAGAAATCATTAACACTAAATGCAGAAGTAGAAGGAAATAGAAACAAGAGATGCATGTGAATAAAAAGTGAAAAAAAGGAATGAAAATCATACAAAAGGGATTTGAGGCTCCTGGGATGGACAACACCAACGAAAATCATAGACCTATGGAGGACAACAATATTTAGAAGCTGCACATGACACAAACTTCATTATGTTCATCCAAACAATTATATCCCTGCAAGAAAATACAATGGAGCTACAAAAATACAAATTCTCTCTATAGTGACACTAATGAAAATATCTCCCTAGAGAAAAATTAGACTTGGTACTTATACAAAATGATTAGGAATCATTTCCCATGAAAGGAGGAAGCTTTCCCCACCAAAATCCCTTGATTAGTGGATCTGGTCCACAATACTAGGAACCTGCATTAAATGGCAGGGAACACATTCCTAGATTTTCTCAATCATTGGAGTTCCAAAATTTGTTCCATAATTCCATAATATATTGTTGATTTATTATTTAATAGTGATCCTCATGTAGTAGTGCGAAAGTCCCTAAATTATCTCCTCCTCCAAATCTTCATAATCTGCCCAATATTCTCATAATATTCCACAAAAATAAATAATATTAGGAACAAATATCGAATTATTCATAAACCATTCTAATGAATATATTAATGTTAAAAATATGTTATCTAATGCAGAAAGAGAGGTTTAATGTGTTGAAGGATGGTCATAGGCCTCAAATTAATGTTTAATTTAGAGGCGCGGGCCTTAATTTCTGTCTAATTTAGAAGCACGTCAATCATATAGAGGCAAGATGATAGATAACCAAGTAGTGATAGTTGTACAAGCTCTCTTGTACATTAACCATATCATTACAAAAAACATACATGGTTTCATTCAAAACTAACCTATGAATGAAACAAGTGAACTAACAAACAACAAAGTAGAGCAAAAGTAGAAGCAAAAGTGAAAGCAAAGCAAGTAAGCAAACAAATAAGAGAAAAACCAGCAAACAGAGTATATAAGAAAGCAAGCATGCAAGAAAACAACTGAAACAAAACACTACTCCTACTTCTACACTAAATTTGCATGGGCTTGATCACGTGAAGTGATATTTCCAATCCAGCCACTTACGCATTGGTTCACCAATGTTGGTGAAGACTTGGACCTCGAGAAACCCGATTGTGTGAACCAGTAGGCAAGAGGGATAATATAATGAAGACACCACACTTCATGTTTCAAAGTGCCTAGAGGACATAAGTAAGTAGAAGTCCAAGATGAGCAACATGTGGAATTATCAGGGTGTTGTGTGACATTGCGTGTAACTCTAGCGCATAAGCACACTCTTTACTGTGACATGAAAGAAAACAAAGGAAACAAAGTAACTTTCATTTTCAATGAGTGTTTGTAACGTAAGACTCCTCCAATGCATGAGCAATGGGATCATGCAGTTCGAGTGGAGGAAGTGTGATATATGTGTGAAATGGATCTTCAATGCATAGATATGAGTGATGAGCAGCCTTGGCCGATTAAACAATTTCATGATTGGAAATGAGAATAACCCCAAGAGCACGAGGACTTGACATAACCATTAGCTCAGGCTGAAGTGCCTTGATATCCTTGGGTGTTTCAGTTTCCATTAGGTAGATCATCATAAACTAGTGGCTTCAAAAGATAATTGCAACAGATTCATGATCATGATAAAAAAATAGAAGTAAATGGATCACGACTGCCACAATCAGAAAAATCAATGATTTCATCAGCATCCTCATGATCAAATGAATCAAATAGAGGGGTAGATGAAAAGTGAACAAACTCATCCTATATGTTTCCAGAAAAGACAGATGAAGGATCAAGTGGATTTTCAATGAATATCTTATCCTCTCTATTGTTGAATGATATACCAACATCCAACAAGTCCTACGAGTTATCAACAATGGGTGCATTCATGGATGAAGACAAACTTGAAAAATCATGGATGGCAGGTTCACCAAAAAGGTTAGGAAACAACATAGGGGGCTCAGATGGAAGGTAGTCATCCTGCACCGAGTGTTGATGCTCAAGCTCTCACTCATACTCTTCATGAATGATAGTGCATGTTGGTTGAGAAAAACCAACCTCATTAGTGGGTTGTTCCCTATTGACAATAGGTGAAGAGTCTGGAATGGATGAACACAAAACATCATCATCTGAAGGAACACCCTAGTGCAAATATGCAGGTCGTAGAAAAGAATGCATATGTGAACACGAAGGACTCACAATCAAATCTGCATGAAAATTAAGTGAAGTGATGTTGGGATAATGTGAAAGATGAAGAAGTGTATGAGCATGATCCTCAACATCACTAGGAAGTGGTCGAGATGTTGAATGAGAGGGAGGTGACAACTAGTCAAGACAATGCTAGCATCCACATGAGATTGTATAGCTCCATCAACGAAGAATGTTCGGGAAGGCTTGACCTCAAACTTCCTCTTGGGATGGATAGATTTCTTAAGGCAATACTCAAACAACCCCAAAAGATAAGAAAATTTCATCTGGCTCCTCGGAGCTTGAAACTGCAAGTCATGGAAGTGCTGCCAAAAATCAATAACTGATTCATGTGGAGCCCTCCATTTTTGTAACAGTTTCTGATCAAGATGGTTTGCATCAAAATGATACAACGTGTCTTCAATAAGATCATAGAAGTGCTCAAGTGAGTGCACGTTGTTAGTCGCTAGGCTGAGCAATCAACGACGTAGAGATTCGCAAAGTGTGTGTTTAAGCAGCAAGCTGGCATGTTTGTTAGAACACCCTTTTTCCTCATGAAGCATGGAAACAAATTCATGTAAGTTCCTAGGCCATGCCACTTCACCTTCACTATCATACATGAAAGTGGACAAGAGGTCCAAAAACTGACCCATGATGGAGACATCTTCATGATTCAAAAAACACAACAGGAGAATAAGAGTGCAAGACTCCATGAAAGGTATGCAAAGGTTCAAAATTGGATGAGAGTACATAACTTCTTATCAGGACCTCCTTCTAGCGCTAGAAATGTTGATGGTGCTGGACCTGCCAACATGTCAAGGGGATCTCCTCGGTAAGAAGTCCCAATTAGACCTTAGACCATTTGGCATAGGAGTCCCAACAATTTGTCATAAGGTAATGCCTTGACCATGATGTCGCACAGAGGTAGACAGTATAACTTTGTCAATAGCAAGGGTGTGACCATTGTAGTGAGTCAAGGAAGGTGCATGAGAGGTTTTAACACAAAAGGGGTGGGATGAGTGCACCCCTTGACAACCTGTATTAGTACTCAACTAAGAAGGGAACACATGAGCGAAGATGCATCACAAACTAGAAAGAAGATCAGTCGACAATCCAAAGTGATCATTAAACCAACAACACATCTGCAACAAGATTCATATAATTGCACGTGAAGAAGTTCATACACAAATACGTAAGTTAAACAACATACATCATTAAAGCAACCGGAACAATCCAACTACAATAACAACATATGCATGAAAATGTGTTGGCTCTTATTTTATATAAAAGTCTAAGTTCCAATCATACAATACATCCATGTAAACCCGCTATCCCCAACAGTGGAACATTACAGCCACATCCTCCTACTCCTACAAAGAGATGAAGTAGCTCGGTGCAGTGGAGAAGCCAAGGCGCATTACAATACTATCAAAACTCTTTCCAAGATAGTATTATCAGAAGCTTGGCTGACCAAAAGATTATACAATGAGTTATGAGGGAATATTTATAGCAAAAGGGTGGGGACACCCTTGACATTCCCCTTTGCGACCATTCAATTAACCTCATGACTCTTCACCTACACTATGATTATTACATCCAATATTGACACTTTACTTACACTTGGCATGACTCAACATTACAATGCACATGTACCCATGTGAAAAAAATTGCTTGAGCAAGCCAAACTAGACATCACTTTGACTTAGACAACTATAGAAGTCCAACTATTTGACATCCTCATGCTGATCAACAATAACATATTGATGCCAAGATGTCCAATCATTGATAGCGTCTATGTGTTTTGCTATGACATCTGCCTGAAACCTGAACCTTGCCTCCATAGCATCTAGGTACACTAATCGAGCTCCTCTATCCAACTCATTTGAAAGCATCCGCATCATTGTCTTTAATGTGGCTAGACCAACAACATACTTACGCATGACGTCTACATTGATAGGCAAGTCTAGGCTCGTGGCAGAGTGCATCAACTCGTCGAAGTACGAGTCAAGCTCCTATTGGACCTACTTCTTTGTCTTCGCTTGGGTGAGATTCCCAAGTGATGGGATCACTGTGCACTCCACAACATAAATTCTCTTGAAAATTCATGCACGGGAAGCCTGTATGCTAGTGACGGGTTGGGGGAGGTATTCATAGTTCCGGATCGGACTCCAGATATGTGCTTGTAGCTCAACCGCATTGGCCCTCATCATATTTAGCAAGTGAAGTGGGGCTCCCTTGTACTTCATCATCTATGTTTGCATGTTACCAATAGCAGCATGTATGTTCATAAAGATGCATTCTCTTCTTGCATATCGCTACTGCCATCCATTGAGATAGATGACTACTAGTGCATGGTACCAAACTTGGAGTACAATGATCGAATAATTGTTTCGAGAGACAATACTTCATCTAATATTTCCTTCTTTAGTTTAGCTCGAGAAGACATTGTCACCAAGTCTCCTCCTTGCTTGACCGACTATAGTTCCTTCACCATTCTCTCATTTTCAACTATAAGGAAATGAAAACTTGAGATAATGGCTTCGGCATACACTCTGGTTGCATCGGTTAAAGATGTTGGATGCTTTTTTATATCAGTTATGATCACTCTTTCTTCAACTTACACTGGGGATGCTGGGTTGTCTGAATTCGGTACTTTATGATGCTACATAACTCTATGACTAGATTCATCAAAGGAGATGTTATGCATCTCAAGTTTTGGCTGACCACAAGGATCTCAGTGCCTCCTTAGTGATCCGAGACTTTCTCATCATCTCCATGCATTGAAGCTAGTGAGTGAACCTCTTTTTGGTGAGGCATGAGTTCATTGTCTTGTTCCAACTCCTGTTGCTCCATGTCTGTATCCAACTATTGAAGTGTCTATTCTATCTCATTAGAAAAGTATTGCCCTTGTGATCGTTCACCTTGTTCGCCCGATGCCAGCTATTCAGATGGATCAACTACTTGTACAGGCACTATTTTGTTTATCTGCACATGTTTCACCCACTATTGTATTTGTTGGTATTGTGCTTCCTTCTCTTGTTGGCACAGCTCTTGTTCCTTTCAGAGTTTCTCCCTTAGCTCATGCAACTCCTTCTCTGCTTCTTCCATTCTCTTCTTATCCCTCTACCTTCGCTCGATTCACTTGTCGCATTTCTACCTCTTTGCCTGAATATCCATAGTTGCTTGTTGTACAAGTGGATCTGATCAAAAGTTTCAGTTTTTATCCTCCATGCGATCAACAATCTTCCTCTTCCTTTTGTCACAAACAAGTATGATTGGCTCTGCTACCTCTATTGTTGTTGTTGCTACTACTGCTATTATTGGTGCTCTTTGTGATGTTGCTTCATGTTGCTTCGCTAACTACTCCACAGCGAAGCTGACCTATTCATTGGGTCTTGAGGAATTGTAGCAAAACCTCCATGAGTCTTCCTTGGCCCAATGAAATGCCCCATGGATCTAGTTGAATTGAACTCTTGTGCACTAATCCTTCATAATGCAATGTGGGTTATACAGATTGAAGCTTTTTAGGTCGAATGGGTACTTCTCCATCTGTTCTGCTTCGACATCCACTTGCTCGATACTCCAGATCTCATATAACCTAATTTGCAATGGAAGAGTAGGCCAAGGTGCCTTCTTCTTCAGCTACAGTCTAGTTGTAATTCGTACTGAGATGTGATATGCTACTTCCTGCATGACAAGTAGGTCCAAGGAGAACTTTAGTAGACCATGTGGAGGCTTCTCCACATTAAACCTATAGATGAAAGTGTCGGACAATGAGGTGTACCAATATGCAATGCCTAACAATTCCTACATTTCTTCCTTTGACATGTAGGGTGGATCCTATTTGAATATCATCCTATACACTAGGGTGACAAAATCGTCACACAGTGATATGATTACTCCTTTAAAGCTTCATTCAGACAACAACCTCAAATATGTGTTCACAACAGTCTCCACCGGTGACCATGCCCACTCCAAGCCTGAGAACTCATGTCAGGAACAAACTACATCTACGATGTAGGCAGATGTGTAAATATATGCATGCATACCTTCAGGTGATTGTCAAGCCTTCGTGATGTGTTCCTTCAACTGATGAGCTAGTACGCAAGACCAGTTACACGGTTTTCCCTCTCTGGCCAATTGGTCTAATGTGAACACCCAGCTCTAAGGAAAGGTTTTAGTGCTTCATTTCCCACTCAATATACATGTGAATATGACCAACTATTGGTACACCTTCCTCAATATCTTTGTCTTGTAGATTTGGCTGGGTGTCATCCTGAAACGAGTTGGCTCCTTTACCCAATCCTTTAGAATTTATCTGGAGTTAGTGTTGTTGTTGGACAAGCTGAACGCAAGACTCATGATAGTCACAAGCTTGATTATTTGATACATCTCATCATAATATTGTACGCAAAAGGTCATAAGATTCATCCCAATGACACAACTCAAGGTCATCGTCTTGGGGTCAGTGTGAGAGATGATCTAGTGAATCATGTCCACACATGGGAACACATGGTATTTAAATTAAGGCCCATGGGAGGCTAGACTTTTGAATGTTCACATACCCTTGATGGTCTTTGAGGTCTTCCCCAAAAGTTTCTATGAATGTTTCATTAACCTCTTGCCACTTCAGTTTGATGTCCTTGTCTAGATACTTCGTATCTTCATAGAATGACAGACTAGAGGACACCTACTCCACTACTGCTCCTACTACAATTCCATCAGTGTCCTGAGATCATGTTATCTTGGAAGCCATTGAGACAAATGAACACCTAAAATATCTAGAAACAAGAAACATGCATGGAAAGAAAATTGTCAGCGAAAACAAAGCAAATTTCGAAAGTGACACATCATATACCTGGGGAACTGATGAACAAGATTGTGCAATTTCTTCTATGAGGCCGACTGACTAGCTACTAAAACTACACAAAAGGCAGTATGAGTTGTCTGGGAGATAGGAACGGCTGCTGTATCTGTAAAATGCACAATCGAATCTGGTTGTTGGCTGCTGGGATTGCGCAATGTGCAATTCAAGTTGGGAAGGACTGTAGGATCAGGGACTGATTTTCTCAATTTCCTAGGCCAAGCAGTCACTGTCCTCTAGAAGTGAGAAAAACAGCCCTAGAGGCTAGTGCTAGGTAGGAACGCACATTTCTAGAGGGGAAGGAAAAGCCTTTCTTCCCTAGAATGTGTAATGCAACCTTGGTGAAGGGAGAGTCCCGACCAAGGTTAGCCTGACTCACCATCAGGAAACTAAAAGAAAATAATATAGTGAACGCATGGATACAATAAGTGATAGAAGAAGTGATTGAAAGTGCATGCAATAAATGAATGAAAGATTCAACAAACAAATCAAAATGCATGAGCGTGAGGCGGTTTTCCAATTCGACGAACATGTGCAAAACAGTTTCATGCATGTGACATCAGTGTTATAGCAATGAAAATTGAAACAGAGCTAGGAAAAGATAGTATACATGCAAGTGACAACAAGCATTCAAATAAATCTACGAAACAACACTCACGTAAGCGAATATACAAAAAGTGACACAAATGTTAAAAAAGACAAGTTGAGGACACTTACCTGTGAATAGTTGAGCCAGATATGTCGAAGAGTCCTAGATGTGATACGAGATGTGAGAGCTCTAAGATCAATAGGAATGAATGAGCTATTATGCATTAGATATATAAGTTTAGTCTCATGACGCGGATGGCACAAATCGAGGAAAAAGAGACACTTGAGGGAAGTTTCTAAAAACACTTTGCATGTAACACCTGGCTGTTAAAAATAGCTCCCTGAATCATGGGATGTCTTTTGCATGTTTCCTCTTGCTATTCTAGGAAGAGGAAGTCATGAATGCATCCAAGTCAAGTTTCTTTTGTCCCGAGTGGAATTGGTGAACCAAACTGCTCATGCATGTAGTTGCTCAATTGCTTGGGAAAAATGTGCATTTCTGGCTGGGAGGTGGCCTGCCTGCCTAGGATGTTTATGCAATTTCTGGGTAGAGTAGCTGATTGCTGCCAAGATTTTTAAAAATTCTGGGATGAGCAGCTCTGCTGGGGAAATTTACGCAAATCCTGCTGGGGGTGTTGACTGACAGGATTGCAGAATCCTGGAACTAAGCAAGCTGCCAGACAAGATTGTGCAATTTCTAGAGGGAAGGCTAGTTTCCATCTAGAAATGTGCAATTTTCTATGGGAAGCTACTTAGCCTATAGCTGGACCAAGTCTGGGTGAACAACTTGTGAGGGGAATGGATCAAACTGTGATCAACAGGCTGCCTTTGTGCAAGGAAAACACTAAAGCTTGAATACTTGAGGAAGCAAGACAAGGTGCTATGAATGGTTACTAGGGAGGCTCCAAAATAGGCTAAGGAAAAAATTTTGAGGGTGGTTGTAGCCACTACAATAGGACATTTAGGAAATTTCTAGGGAAGGTCCATCATTTGGAATTGGCCACCAACAACTTTTTCTGAGTTAGCAAGAAGTCTTCAAAATATAGTGGTGTTTCCTGAATATTTCCAAGAAATTTATTTATTAGTTCCATTAGTAATAAAATAATTACAATGTCACATAAGTCCCATTATGGCTTCCACAACCATTCAATCCAATAAGAGTTCAATGTTTCAAAATAGTAATTTCTTAAAAATCATAGCCATAACGGTGTTACGATACCACATTGCAGATAAATCTAAACTTTTGATTTATGTATACTACTATCAATATTCTTGAATATTATGTTATGGAGAATAAATCTCCACTACCCACTTAATAGTTCTTGATAACTAAATTAAAATTCTACAAGGCTTATTAAATTTATTTAATTAAAAGTAAAAAAAGGGCATCCATGCGGCGTAAAATAGACAATGACACGGTTCTCTATTAAGGCACTATTGTTCTTAGATTGACCAATGAACATCTGATTTTTTTAACCCAGTGATTGGGGGTCCCTATAGATGTCGATGGTGTTCCAAGCATGGTTGATTTATAGGTGATTGAAACTATGGACAATACTAATCACTATCCCTCTCTTCTAAGGATCAACCGGATCTCTGATAACTAGGTACGTATCACCTTGAAAACAATATAGATGATTTTTAAATGAGGTGATACTTAGCTCGTTACACCATTGGATCTACATGAAAGGGATAACTATGTAGATCATGTGTAGGGTGATATTAGTCGAGAGTATCTAGATAATATCTATAATTTTACAAACTAACAAGATGATTATGTAAACATGACAACTGATCGATTATCAATCTGGTGCAACATCGGATCCTACACATCTGACTCAGAGGAGGCTTTGTCGAATTGAGAAAATTAGTTGCATGAGGTCAGTACTAGGTGAGCAGCCCATACTATGAGAATGGTGCATTGGATCGGGACTGAGGTGAAAAATCTACCTTGTTTTGATAGTTTTTCTTAGGTAAATATTTTTCTACAAGAGTATCAAGTTAGATTGTCATAGAATTCCTGCATCAAATTTTGTACTATGTGCTACAATGACTAGGTGGTGGACTACACATAGAGAGAGTTGCAATAATAATGTAAATAATTGTCAATATTGGGTTTGGACCCAACTTTAGGGTCACCAGAGAAAAATACTCATGAGCGGAGTGCCCTAGAACTCACCTGAAGTGGTGCATTGCAACGTTGATGAAGGGAGGAGTACCTTAGTAATAGTTGGTACACCGCATTATCGGTACCTTGGATGTCATTCTAGAAAATTGGTTTATTGATTTATAGGTGTGTAGAGGAATCCAGGAGAGGGATGAGTTCGCACGAAAATTACAAACAACATTTTCTATTAAAGCAGAAGAAGTAGTGTTGGATGAGGCTCTAAAAGTGTTGTGATAGAAAATATTTATGGAGAATGATCCAATTTTAACCAGGGATGGACCATTGTGTGATGCATCAAAACACTCACAATGGATGGATGAAGTTTCGGAATATTACAACATGGTAGAAAATGGAGGAGATGAGGAGAAGTATCCTTGGAATATCTGAATTCCATAAGTTGAAGGAAATCACATAGTGGAGGGACCTCCATTGTAGTTTAAGGAATATGCACAATTGATCAAACCAAATAAGGTTAAACCTAGAATCAAGGAACATACCAAGTTGGTGGCCACTGGAAGTTACCAAGATAGTGGTATCATTTGAAGGGTAATGAGTTCATCATACTAGGAATTAACTATTATCAATGACAGGGAAGTCATAGGTATCGATGAAGCCAAGATTGAAGATGCGAAGATCAGAATTTTACCAGATAGCAGTGCAACAATGAGACTAATTGATGGCTATGCCACGTTACAAGAGGTGGGCTAAAATTTTGGATGATCTAGGAAGTGAATAAGGGGTGAATTATCCCCTATGTACATATGTAAATTTTGTAATTATGTAGGATTATGGGTTAGAGAGAGTGGGCCTTAACTAGAGGTTATATAAGTATAGTTAAAAATCAACAGAATGTTGTGTTGCGGGTGATTTCAAATAGGGTACATAAGTCATTATAAAGTATGGGTCTGCAAGATAAACCTTGGTGAAAATGTAACTTAGCATGAGAGGGCTCAAATATTTTGATGATGTTCAAGATCATGTGAGGAAGACTACATCAAAATGATTTACCCCTTCAAGGTAATCTTCGCGGAGAGAGAAAAAGGTCGTTAAATTGATTATTGAATCCCATTATGAGGTAGGAGTAGGATTGCAAACTATAAATGTACCCATGGATTATTGAGAGACAATGGATGTGAGGACCAAGATTTAGGTGACGAAAGACCTGAGTCGACTAAGACTAAATAGGGTGAGTCAGTGGATCATGTGAACCATCATATTAGGCAAGGTTGAAAAATGACTATGTATGCAATTGATGATAATCAAGTAGATTCAAATCTGAACATCATCATAAGTAGGAGAATGTGCCATCAAACTGGATGGAGAAAGGAAAAGGAAAATTTGTTATAAATTATCTCCTAGGGACTAAAGAAGAGAAAGTGAGGTAATCAAGGATGAATTTAGGACCAAAAACAGATGTTGAGTGTGAGAATCATTTGAGAGTAGTGGGAGAGGAATCACATAGGGATGATGTGATGATGATAAGATAGATCAAGGAATGGAAATTGAGATTACCTTGAATAGAAAGGTTAACCAGAGGATGCAACCATGGAGGAAGAGGTCTCAATAAGGAGACATAGGTAATAGAACTAGGAATAGGAGGTGTAGGCCACAGGGGGTGGGAAAAATTTGCTGAGAGGTTCAAATAAAGGAGGATACCATACACTCAAAATAATGGTTCAGCCATGAGAACACAAATGTACTAGTAAGTTTAGCTAAGTGACATATGACAAGAGGACTTGCAACCTCTTGAAATAAGATGGTGTCATTATAGTCCACATTTGAAGGACTATAGTGAAAATATGGGGTTTTATCACAATGCAAGATGGAAAAAAATGAATAAACATGAGACAATACCCATGTCTTAGTGCAATGGAAAGGCCAAGACCTACATCATGAAGAGAATCTCCAACTTTAGACCTTGTTCCATGCACTAAGGAAACAATTTGGTACAACTATAAGAAGGAGATAAATGCCATGGAAAAGCATAGAAAATACCCCTCGAGTAGGACTGGTGCCCAAGCCTCTTTTTTTAAGAGGACTGATGTGGGGGAAGGGGGCATGGTTGATCTCTATTTGGCTATTTTAAGAGCTTGAAGGCATCGAGGTTCTATGTCTTTTCCTACAATAGTAGTACCGAAGGAATGGAGACAACCTCATTGATATTGGAAGTCTCAGATCCATGGGGATAGGAAAAGGAGTGAGTGGCTCAAGGACGCTACACATTTTTTGTGTTGGGGCCCACAAAAAATTTAATTTTTTTTAACACAGTTGGATGGTGTATCACAAACAAGGAGTGTGAAAACAATAAGATAGAGAATATCAAAGGGTTGGTGCAAGAAGCAGGAGAATAATAGAGGGATGGCATAGGAAGAAGGACTACAAGAGAGGATTGATGCATGAAGCAGGATCACAACATAGAGCTAGTGTAATAGTTGGGGCATGGCGAAGAAAAATGATAGATTTTACAAGGATATCGGCAACTGGAATAAGAAGGTGCGAGTAGTAGATATCGACCATTAGGATTTTACAGGAGGAACCAACCAAGGAGGTCATTGGTAACGAGAGATATTCAGAGACATAAAGGACTAGGAAGGGTGGAGTTGAATGAGGGAGAGGAAATTTTGCATAGCTACAACATGCGTGGGGACACTCGATAGGAACCAAGGGAAATATCTCAACAGCTTATGGGAAAACTAGGTAAAATCAGTGGGAAGGAGGGAAGATTCAAGAGAACTCTCAATGGCTATTAAATAATCAAACAAATGCCAAGGTAGGGTTAGATATTGGTCATTAGACGATGGTCAACTATTGAGAGTGTTTTGTAAGATATGTAAGAGTATGTCTCAGTAACAATATTGTGTTAGTGTAATTTGGGAAGCATGGTTGAGTATGCCATTGCTCACCAACGATATAATAATGGGTTGTAGTTATTGCATATATCTTTGTTAGTGTGGATGGTTTATGATGGGGTTTTTGTCATGTTTTAATGGTACCGTAAGATGGAAAGAGAGACTCGTAGACTAATGCATATAATTCTTCGAATTTTTACCTCTTTTTCTAATATATATATGAACTATTGTTGGAAGAAGTGTTGTACTCTTTTGTGCTTATAAACAATAGTTGGAAAAACCTTGTGTAACTTTTATCTTATTGCATAGTTTTTTGGGTGTATGGATGAATCTCATAACTAGGTGGATGTTATATATATTAAGCAAGGGTTTTACATGTTTTGAGTTGCGGGATTATATTGTCATTAATGGTTTATAATCTACTTGTTTAAAACTAATCCTTATATTGATGATATATTTTGAGGTAATAGTATATAGTGATGATTTGGTTTTTAATGGTCCTATAGTATTATGGTTGTTAAACCTGGCAAAGTGAGCACAAGTGTTTCCCACTTGATTATAGTCTGAAGTTTTAGCTGGTTTTATATGTCCATGAAAGTTGTGTAAGATTCCTAGACTTGTCACTATTTTCAAGGTTAGTTGGGTTATGTTAGACCGCACATGGTCATGGTGGGGTTTCACAGTAGATAAATGGACTAAAATATCATGAACTATGCATAGGGCACAGTAGCACCATGGTATTGTAGTATCTGTCACTTAGAAACCATCCTTCATATCCTTAAGACAATCGTGTTTGATTTCATAAACATGATAATGAAAGTCACCCATTAGTGTCTCAAGTGACACTTCACTCATTGTGTGGATGTTTCCTAAACGGTTATGCTAAGCGAGTATTTGTTGGCCACCATGTCACAAATGGTGAGTATGTCACTATGTAGTATCCCATGAAAGGAGTGATGGTAAACAAGTCTTTGTTGGCCACCGTGTCACAAATCACGAGTATGTGAGTATGTCAATATCCCACACGCCAACAACATCTCAACAAATTTTATCCCTATGAGACTTCCTAGATCCAATTTTATGCTTAATCGAAAAAATATTTTGAAATTTCAATCTTACATGGATTTTATAGTTAATATAGAAAATCTTTTGAAATGTAAACATCACATGGATCTACAACATTTTTCCATGTTTTGGGTTGTAAAAAAGTTTTCTACTTTGGGAGACTTTATCTCTTTCACACTATCATATATTTAGGCTAATATGAATCTAAACTTATGCTTAATCCAAAAATGCTCTAGAAATTCATTTTTCATAATCAATTGACTTTGCAACCCTCATTAGGTGGATAATATTTGTAGTCTCAATGATATTTAGTTATTCATTTTAAACTAGCAAAATAACTCATACCAAAAGTAAAACCAAATCAAATGACTTTGCAACTCACAGAATGAGGTGGATAATATGGTAGGTAAAATACCTCATACCAAAAATAAAACCAAATCAAATGACTTTCCAACTCACAAAATCAGGTGGATAATTTGGTAGGCATCGTAAAAATTATATTATTCATTTTAAATTAACAAAATATATGATATTATGCATGATATGTGATTTCTAAATCAAGACCAAATGAGTGAAGAAAATAAATAAATAGTTCAAAGTTAACTTTGAGGTATTTTACAATGTTTTACAATGTTACAATGGCTCCACGTAAATAGAAATATTGGGAACAAGACTATGATAAATATAATGATAAAAATAACCATACTCAAAGCTAAGTTATATTCAACCCTCCTTATGAGGTTTGAACCCTAAAATGACTAAAGCCCACCCAAATAAACTTATCTACACCTCAAAGGCATTGTAACTTTGATTTGGTTAAGATGAAAACAAAAGAAGCTAAGTAAATGAAATAAATAATTACCCAATAATGTGTTTAATTTATTTAATAATGAAAGGAATTAAATACCTTTGACACAAGAAAAATAAAAATAAAATAAAAAATGTTTAAAATACATAAAATTATATAAAACATAGTCATAACAAATTGACAATACTGATTCCTATTCAGTTATAAATCAATCTTACATAAAAATGTACATTAACCCACACACATTCTAGAATGAATTCCAAACTATGTACATTAACGCACACATTCTAGAATGACTTCTAAACTATAGCAATTTAGAATATTAATGGAAACACTATAGATACCAACACATTACTAAGCAAGCAATACACTAAAAACACAAGAGATTCGTTCATGTTTTATTAGATGCATTTGGTATCACACCCTATTGTACTATACTCGATACTAAAAGAATGTGTATTCCTCGTAGTGGATGGAACACTCGTCATTGTCTTCGATGGCATTGTTGTAATAGTGTGAGACAAAGTTACCGAGGTAAGTAATGTGGATGGTATAGAGAAAGCAAGGTTGTAGAGCCTAATTGTAGTTTGCTTGCAAGTAGACCATTCTAGGTGAAAATTTGGATGACGCCATGTGGTGATATATGTATATGTTAAAGGTAACCACTTGTTCTAAAATTATGAGCATGTTTTCAAGAGCATCAAAGAATTGAATTCTGCTTGGGATTTGGTGTGGGTCATAATGTCCGTTATGGGTATAACTTGATAGCTCAGGTTATATGGTTATGGGTATAAGCTGATAGCTCACCAATATATGTAGTAATATTAGAGCTAAAGTAAAATCAAATTATAGTTATGGTTATCTCAAATGAAATAATATTATTTTTAATAACCTTTTTTTCTCTTTCTTTCTTTTCTTTCATCTCTTCTCTCTGTCACACTCTCTCCATCTATCCCTTCTAGTTCTCTCTCTGGTACCAACTATATCTCTCCTCCTCTCTCTTTTCCTTCCTCTCTCTCCCTTTCTCTCTCACCTCCATGTGTCTCTCGCCACTATCCCTCTTCTCTATCTTTTCCATCCAACTATATAGCTATCTCCCTCCTTATATCCTCTTCTCTCTCCCCCTCTTCTCCACCCAATTATGAGTCTTCCTATCTCTCCTTATCTCTCTTCCCTTCAAATTGATGCTTAATCCAAAAATTCCCTAGAAAGTCACTTTGCATAATAAAATTATTTTGCAACACTTTTGACGTAAATAATATTTGGAATCTCCAAATGAAATCCATTATACATTTTAAATTAACAAAATATTTTGTAGGAAACATGATATGGGATATGTGAATTGTGTGTAAACAGAAAAATAAAGAAAATGACTTTACAACAAGGGGAATGAGGCCACAAAAAAAATCATTATTCATTTTAAATTAATAACAGATTGGATACTATGCATAACGTGAAATTTATATATAATGATAAAACTAGTATAACATTTGTAGAAAATAGATAAATATCTCAATCTCAAACTTATATAGAATTTTACAATGTTAAAATAAATATGGGCAGGAAGACAACTAGAAATTAAAAAGCCAAAACTAAAGAAAATAGTTGAAAATATGGTAAGAATAAAAATAATACATGTGAGAAAAATAAATAAATATTTAAATGTTATATTTTGAGGAATTTTACAATGTTATTATGGTTCCACAGAAATGGAAATATTGATAGCAAGACAAGGAGAAATAGAAAACCAAAATTAAAAATGACCATACTCAAAGTTGAGTTATATTGAACCCCTCATTGCCATATTCGAGCTCTAAATTGATTAAACCCAATTCAAATCAACTTATCTAAACCTCAAATTTACTGATGCTTTGGCTTCATACACTATTACAAATGAAATCCATTATTCATTTTAAATTAACAAAATATTTTGTAGGAAATATGATATGGGATATGGGAATTGTGTGTAAATGGAAAACTAAAGAAAATGACTTTACAACAAGGGGAATAAGGGCACCCAAAAAAATCATTATTCATTTTAAATTAATAATAGATTGGATACTATGTATGATGTGAGATTTATATATAAAGATAAAACTAGTATAACATGTGCAAAAAATAAATAAATATCTCAATCTCAAATTTATATAGAATTTTACAATCTTAAAAGAAATATGAGCAGGAAGACAACTAGAAATTAAAAAGCCAAAAATAAAGAAAATAGCTAAAAATATGGTTATAATAATAATAATACATGTGAAAAAAATAAATAAATATTTCAATGTTCTACTTTGAGGAATTTTACAATGTTATGATGGTTCTATGGAAATAGAAATATTCATAGCAAGACAAGGAGAAATAAAAATCCAAAATTAAAAATGACCATACTCAATGTTGAATTATATTGAACCTCTCATTGCCAGATTTGAGCTCTAAAAAACCCCACTCAAATCAACTTATCTAAGCCTCAAATTCATTGATGCTTTGGTTTCATACACTAGTACAAAATGAGAGATTAGTGACTATGTGACTAAAAAAGTTAGTCACCACAGTTATTTCAAGTGAATCACTACTAGATTTGAGCAATTTTGAGTGACCAAACTAAAAGTGACTAACTTAAATGACTAATTTAATCTAGGGATCAAATATATGACTAGAATTAAGTGACTCAACCAAAAATGACTAACTTAAATGACTAACTTACTCTAGGACTAAAATATATGACTACAAAATAAGTGACAAAATTAAAAATTATTAGCATAAATTAAAAATTATTAACGATTTACTTGGAATGACACATTATCATATTTATACTTGTTCATGTTGGATTTGACATATCTAGGTAACATATCTATGACATAGTAAACAATCTTAAGCTTCACATGAGTACATGAATGCATGAAGCACGTTGATATTTAAGCTCTTTAATAATTCTGAAAAGGGTTTACAAATTTTCATCATGGTCAAATTTTGTTCTTGGTACACTTATTTCTTATATTTTTTTAACACATTTGACTTTTTAACCACACCCTTACACAAATCAATGCAATGGAACATGAAATGACTTGGTTCATAAGGATACAATTCACTATTTTTAAGATTATCTTGATTGTTTACTTGCTTGGCTTTTTGTAGATGTATGATTAGTTTCTACTTTGAAATCTCACATCTTAACATACATTAACAATATAGTGATCGAATCCCAATAGTGCCAGTATTGGTGCACCTTACACACAATTTAGACAATGCACACAATTCTTAAATATTTGATTTTGACATGATATGGAATTTCTTATTGTTGAGGGGTGCTTTAAAAGTTACATTGATTTATAGTATTAATGAGAATTTGTTCTAAATACACAGTGGTTAGTGTGTTCACATGCTAATGTTATTGCTCATGGTTCACTAGTTGTAATTACACACTTTGGAATGTTACAACTACATCATTTAGGCCACAATTCTACATTTAGAAACTACCCAACTATAAATGGTGATAAATTGTTGATAAATGGATGACATTTGAATTTTACAAATGTGTAAGTGGTCCACATTCAACTTTGTTGTCTTCATTATCCTCAGTAACAATGAAAAGTTTGAATATTTCCTTTATTTACCATTGCAAACACATAACTCTTTAACGTCTCAAACATAGTTAATACTATTGGTGTATGATCTATTAATTATTGAATGGTCTCTTGATGATGAAAACAAACTCTCAATCTCCAATGCTAATGAGTATGATGAATGAATGATGTAATTCCTTACTTGTATATACACAACTTATGATTCATTTTCTATTTTTATTGTGCCATTATATATATGCTTCACTAGCATCTCATGTTATATGGTTAATTGAGAAAGTTTTATCTTTTGCTTTTCAAGTACAATTTCATTGCATGAATAAGCATAGTTTTATAATTAAAATCATTCAAAATTTGTTCATAATTCATGGTTCTTTTTACTATTTGCAAACTTATCCCTAACCTTGTACTATGAGAGTGAGTGGTGTCAAATCACTAGTCTTTGTTAAGGAACTTTCCTTCATTAGTCAATGAGCTAGCTTAGCTCGATCTTTATGGATTCCCCCCTTAGACAAGGATATCATTCAGTGTAGTATAAAGAGTGAGAAAAATCCACCAATGTGTCATTGGGTGGCTTGCTTGAGAGTTGTCTTTTAAGCATTCTAGGTGGGGTTAAGACATTTTTTTTTATGAAAGTGTTTGAGTGACGACACAATTTAGAAAATGCTTACAAGAAAATTAGTTTACCTTATTGCCATCACCTAAACTTCCTCCACTAAAATCATGAAATTTTAATAACATCTAGTTTTGATAAATAATTAATTCAATAAAATTAAAAAAATAAGATTATTATTGTTATTGTTATTTTTTGAATATGGGAAAATAGACAACTATAGCAAACTTGTACTTACATGACAGTGATCGATCCTATCCACTACCAAAATCACCTCCAAGTATACCCACATTACCTCACACGTGGTACCGTAAGCTAATATAAGTTTAAACTAATAACATTATAAAAATGCATTAACAACCCATTCCATCATCAACTAATCCACACCATGGAGCAAATTAAATATAACTTTCAATATTAAAAAATATACTCATTTTATTTCATTTGAAAATCAATTTTAACACAATCACCTCGAGGTATGCCCACATTACCTCACACGTGGTACACTAAGCTAATTTAAGTTTAAACCAATAAAATTATAAAAAATACTTTAACAACAAATTCCATGATCAACTAATCCACACCATGGAGCAAATTAAAACTAACTTTTAATATTAAAAAATATATCCATGTTATTTTATTTGAAAATCAATTTTAACACAGTCACCTCCAAGTATACCCACATTACCTCACACATGGTACACTAAGCTAATCTAAGTTTAAACCAATAACATTATAAAAAATGACTTAACAACCCATTCCATCATCAACTAATCCACACCATGTAGAAAATTAAAACTAACTTTTAATATTAAAAAATATAGCCTTTTTATTTTATGTGAAAATTAATTTTAATATCTGATTTTAGGAAACTCGGTAAAATAAAATTTAATGGTAAAATAAAATTTAATGTGAAAAGTATAAGAAAATAAAATTTAATGCATGAAATGCTATGAAGGTAATTTATTATAATCCACTAGCCTATTATAAACTATTTAGGCTCGTGTGCCAAATAGGCTCAAATAAAATTCTTTTGCAAGTGAGAGGAGTATAAATAAATATTTCACTAAATTGTTATAACAAGTCCGATGCTACGTGTAAAAAATGGCATTTATATTATGGAAAGCAATGTAGAGGGGCTCATATGAAACAAAGAAAGGCTTCAGATTGAATTTATTGCAACACATGCATGTTAGATCAATAAGCATCTCTAATTTACATAATGTTCCCAGCCATCTTCTCACGCTTACATGGATCTAATTGTTGAGATTCCAAGTTATTTTTCACTCTTTACTTTTTCTTTTCAGCAATTGAATTTTCTTGCTTTATTTTTGAGCTATTCATCTACATTTATTTTCCCATCGAATTTTTTGTTCTTATTCAGAAGGTTTTATTGTCATGGTATAATTGTGTGGACTAGAATTTAATCGATCACAAAGGAAAAAAATGATTAAAATGTAAAGGTGGTAAATTTGGGGTTTGGGGTGCTTTGGTGGTAAAACTTAGGGGCTATAGATCATAGATCCTTCCATGAGAATTGGCATTGTTTTACAGCTTGGTACTATTTCTAGGATGGTAGTATTGATCTAGATCTCCTTAGTTTCTGGGATGGTAGTATTGATCTAGATCTCCTTGGTGAGGTGAAGGAAAAAATTGACTAAAATGTAAAGGTGATAAATTTGGGGTTTGGGTTGCGTTGGTGGTAAACCCTAGGGGTTATAAATAGTATATCCTTCTGTGATAATTGCCATTGTTTTACAACTTGATACTTTTCCTGTGATAGTAGCATGGATCAAGATCTCCTTAGTGAGGCTAGACTTTCAATTGATCTTCTTTGCATTGTCTTGTGTTATTTCCATTAAGTTGTGTCACCATAATGGATCCTTCCTACTGGTTGGGTTCCCAAGCTTATTGGGAGGGGGTTTGTCCTGGGTGGGGGAAAGACGATGTGTAGCAGTAGAGGAAGATTGATGAAAATGTCAGACGGGAGATTATTAATCACAGATCTTTATGGCATCCCAACATAGTTCTATTCAAGGAGGTATTTTTGACTCCCAACCATCTGGCTATACTGATGGAATATGCAATAGATGGGGATCCATTTGAGTGAATCTTCCAAGCAGGAAGTTTCAATGAGGATGGTGTTTGTTCCTCTTGTTAGAGTCGATCTTTACATCCCTCCATCAGAGATCATTTCTCTACTTACATTTCATTTTAGGGTGTCTCGCTCGATTCACTCAGCTGTATTCCGCTAAGGGCATGCCATAATCTAACAGAAGGGTCTTGTTATTCATTACCCCTCATGCCTTGCACTACTGGCTAAGGTCTATTCATCAAAATCAAGTTTTTGAGTCACTTACAACCCTGTTTTAGTCTTTTGATCAGCAAGAGTCATTTCAGTCACTAGGTCTAGGGTTTCACAAATTATGTCTTCAAGATGTCCAATAATGCGAGCAGGACAGAGGGAGGTTCTTAATAAGTTTTCATTTCAAATATTTTCATCGTCATATGGATGGATTATGACTAAATTCAACATTTCGTTTTTTGTAATAATTTTCAAAAAAAAATCAATTGTTGAATTCTTCAAGTGTAGCCCTGGTCTCCTTTGCCAAATTCCATGTCAGCTATCCCTACAAAAAAATTGCCAAGAATTTCATCATTTCAGTCAAAAAATCAAAAAGGAAATTTAAAAAACTGAGTTGTATTCAAATGTGAAAAAGTGCCAATGCCAAACATTACAAAGATGGGTTTTGGAGAGTCAAAAATCAAATCCATGTATTTATAAGGATATTTCCATGAGGATCAATTTCATTTGCATGCCAAGATCAAAGAGAAGAAATTCAAAGAAAATTGGTTGAGTAAGTGCGCAATTTGGGTGAAGTTGGATGAAACTTGCCCAGCACGGCGCACTAGAGAGGCGCGACGCACTCAGAGCGAACACACAGTGAAAATTAACATGGGCGCAGCACACTGGGATGGCAAAGTACATTCGGTATGTGCTGCAACGCATAAAGAATCAGGCGCGGCGGATAAAGGATTTTTGCCAAATTTTTCACCTTCCAGCTCAGAAATTCGGCTAGTTTTGACTAGTTTTGCTTTTTGATGTAAATATTGACTTATCTTGATGTAACTTGATGAATATGATGTAATTTTGGCACCTATTTACTTGTTCTAGAGGATTCATTCACTAAAAAGTGAAAATTTAATGAATGAATCATTTTCCTACCTTATAGAGGCAAGTTGTTTGATTGCCTAGATTTCAGTGCTTTGTTTAGAATTGGTTGAAACAGCTCCTAGAATGATGAGCTCGACCCCTAGAGGCATGGGAATGGGTTAGGATGGTCTATATTATGTATTTTCTGAGTCATTTTCAGGGTTGGAAACTTGGGATTGCTTGGCATATCATTGTACATTTCATCTCTGCATTTTTGGTAAAGGAAAGAGCAAGGTTTTGCAGCACTTGTTGGGATCCATGTGGCTCTGTGTTTTGATGATGTTTTTCTCTATGTAATTCTAAGTTCACTGATGTTTATGTGTATCATTTCCCTTGTCTTTTCTTCTTAAATTAAACAAATGAGTGATTAAGGTAGAATCCATTGGATTGCTATGTTCTACCTTGAAAGTTTGTTTAATTTTACAGGTTTTCATCTGTTTGAGGAGGACTCTTGAGACTCTCTTGCCCTCCTTATCTCCTCACCAGTCTGATACATCCATTCATTCAATCTAAAGCATCAAAACGATTGACTTCCTTTACCCAATTAGAACTCTGCAAAAGCTAGGCCTCATCACCTGACCAAATTTGCCTTTCCCTTTTTCCAACACAAAACCCCCAAAAAACTCAAATTAAATCCTTGCACTTCATACCTAGCCTAAGATTAGCAGCTATTTTAGTCATCTCAAGACCCATCAATTATCCTTTGTTGATATTGACCTGGAGAGAGCCCTCTCCTGTCCTCGTAGGGCTAGCTACGAGGCTGAGCATTGTTTGATGTGGACCTAGAAGCTTACCTTTTCAGCCTGAGGTAAATCTAGGCTCTAGCATAGTGGCGACTCCACTGGGGAACACTAATTTGATTGTTTGTTAGTATTCTTCATTTTGAAACTATAGACGGAGTTTGAAAATTAGCCAGGTAGCCTTCGAAACGCTTTTGCTTTGCATTAGCGCAAGTAGTTAAAGGCTACTTCAGTCAATCTCCAGTCTAGTCTCATTAACGGGAAATCTAACTTGCAAATGCCCTAGTACATGTGATGATTCTATGCTCTGGATGATAAGCTTAGGCTTTGATAGGTTGAGACGGTTGTTTATGTCCTTTTGAGCTTTTGAAAATAGCACACTAGCTTCAAGGAGATATACCAGAGCTAATCCCGATCCAGATCCTCCTCCTGTCTACAAAAACCCAAATTTGATTCCAAGACTTCTTCGTCAAGAGAGTTCTAAGACTCCTGTGATCAAATCCCATTCATGCCCTTTAATTTTTAAGTATCTTGAAGAACTTGATTTTGATGCACGTTTTGAGTTATCATTATTTAAAACCAAATCCGAAAGTACTCTTGGTTCTACAGTCCCGAATTTGGACTCTGCTACAGCTCTCGAAATTGAAAAATCCAATAAGTGCATTGAGAATTTTATTTTAAGACAACTCCAAACTACAATTCAGGTTTCAACTATTGTTGATTTCCTAGAAACTGCATCTGCCACCCTTGGATCTTCCGTCACGGCATCTAGCTCAAGGATTCCCACTGAACTACCCTTCATTCCCACTATCCCTATGCATCCTATTGTTGCAGATCAAAGACCTATAGTAAATTCCCCTTCATCTACTCCTTCTACACCCAAAATTGCTTCTCCTCCGCATACCCCACCTCATACACCTCACATATCGGCTGCACCTACTTCCCGAACATCCCCCAGACCGAATCCACCAAGAGTGATGGCTGCCCGTTTTTCACCTCTCGTGCTGCCTCATGTTTTAGATGATATCCCCACAAATTATCAGAGAAAAATTCATTTGTTTCATGGCACTCCTCACAGCACTACTGCTCAGCAACATGTGGACAGAATGGCAGATTTTTGTGACCTTCATGAGATCGATGTAGGAAATGTGACAATGAGATTGTTTGCACAAACATTTAGTGGTGAAGTTAGGAAATGGTTCAGAGCTTTGCCCACTGGTAGCATTGCTACATTGGATGATCTACAAAGACAATTCTTGGATCGTTGGGAAATCAAGAAAAATCCTCTTCATATCCTTCAAGAATATGAGCATATCAAGCGGAATGCGGGTGAGTCAGTCCAAGATTACTGCATTAGATTCAATTCAGTCTACAAAGTAATTCCTGATCATCTTAGGCCACCTGTGGGGCTAGCCATGATGAAGTTTCTGGATGGTTTTGATGCTGACATGGCTTATAAACTAAGAGAGAGAGAGCCTGCCACAATGGAAGATATGAAGAAGATCGTAGTCAGCATGGAGGCAAATCTACTGGCCAAGAGAGCTAGAGCAAGAGCAGACAAGAAGGTCACAATAAAAGAAGAGTCGTCTTCACCAGATCAATTACTGCGGAAGATGGAGCAGATGATTGAAAGGGTGAAACTTGATAAACTGGAGACACAAGTTAGAAATCCTAACTTTCGTGGCCAGTAGCAGCCACAATATAGAATCAAGCAAAGAGAATAGCGAGCCCAAGATCAAATAGCTCAACAACCAGTACAGCCACCTACGTAGCAAAATTTTGTGCATCGACCAGAATTTGATGAGGAAAATGTCATTGGAGAGGAAAATCACTTCTTTACTCTAGATGATATGCCTATTTATATTACTGAAGAGGAGGAGTACATAGAAAGTTCAGCTGTACACAAAGATGCAGATTTCATTCTAGCAAATGACATAGTTTTGGAAGAAGAATCAGATGAGTACCAAAGAGGTTATATGAATGTGTTTTCTGCCCATCAACGATAATATTCACTTAGAAATAGAGATGTGCTTGTTAACCCAATTCAGAAGAGGAAGGAAGATTCGGCATCAAAGAATGATTCACCTGTTGTACAAAAGAAAGGGAAAGAAGCAGTTGATCCTAATATCAGCAAATCACCATCAGCAGAAAAATCAAATCAGCCAATGGCATCAAAGGAAAAGGGAAAGAAAGATGTCCCAGTTAAAGAGGTAGACAATATCTCAGCTTTTAGTTTGGCAAATGAAATTTCTAAATTGAAGGTATCCATTCCCTTGACTGAAATAATGAGGAACAACAGTTATAGAGAGCAAGTATCTAAAATTCTGAATTTATATCCAATGTTTGATATGGTGAACGTCGAAGATGATCAAACCGAATTGATTTTTGGGCTAGCATTGAATGGTGTGTCTCCAGATAGTGATGTGCCACCTTTTTATATCAGTTTACGGGTGCATGATTTTGTGTTGCATAATGCTATGTTCGATTCCGGAACTTCCCACAATCTTATGCCAAAGGCTATCATGGAGAAGTTGGGTTTGGACATCACTAGGAAATACCATGATCTCTTTTCATTTGATTCAAGCAGAGTGAGATGTATTGGGCTCATCAAAGACTTGGTTGTAAGTCTCGATCAAATCCCAACGAAAAATGTTTTGATGGATATTGTTGTGGCGGACATTCCTCCCAGGTTTGGTATGCTTCTTTCCAGGTCTTGGGGAGTGAAATTGAAAGGGACATTACAACTAGATTTCTCCTATGCAACAATTCCTGTGTTTGGCCAAATGAGAAAATTGTATCAGGAACAAAAAATGAAATACATCATTACAAGTAAGGAGAAACTGATCAATCATCCAATAAATTATGTACATACAGATCTAGAGTCTTTTGTTTTGTATTCAAATAGTTTCAATGATATAGATAGTTAGTTAGTAGAAGCAGAAAGTATTCCAGAAATAACAAAGAATTTCAGAGAAATTTTGAAGAAAGAAGGATAAGAACAACAAACCACCGTTGAGCAATCAGCTGAAGATAATGGACAACAAGCAGGAAAAACAGAGCCGGCAACGTTTCAGCTCTTAGAAGAAGATGAAAAGGGCCTGTCGACGATGGATTTCGATGGTACAGTGGGAAATGATGGTGCTGGAAATTGTATTTGGGTACACAGTCCTCTCTCCGCCCCGAACAAAGTTCCTAGTAATGTGTGGGTATGTTCTTACAAGTTAGCTTTTGATTGTTCGAACAATGAGGATGAGTACAAAGCTTTGATTGCTAGCCTAAAAATTCTAAGAAAGTTGAATGCTAAGAGGATTGCAGTATATGGCGATTCCGAATTGGTAATTAAGCAAGTTAAAGGAAAATATCATGCAAAACATCCTCAGATGCGAGCCTACCGAAATGCAGTCCTAGACATCCTGAAATTGTTTTCAGATTATACCTTGATGTGTGTGCCTCATATTCAAAATGGCATTGATGATGCACTTGCTAAGGCAGAAAGTACTTTGAAGATTCCTATGATCTCAAGCAATAAATTCAAAATCCATGTCAAGCATCGTCCGATTGTTCCAGACAATCACAAATATTGGCAAGTCTTCCAAGACGATGAAGAAATTGATGATTTTCTGCAAAACAAAGGTAAGTTCAAAGATACTTCAATTGATGTAGAACACGATGATGGTGAAGATGATGTGTATATCAATCAAATGGAAGTGTTGTAGCTAAAGGATAACATAATTTCTAAAGGATTAATACCTTTAGAAGAACTCTTTGATCAAGATGACGTAGCCCGCAAACCAACATTGCGGCCAACAGAAAAGGGTGTTGAAGAGGTCAATATCGGAACAACTGCAAATCCAAAAATGGTAAAAATGTCCAAAGCATTGCCACAAAAGGTAAAAGCCAAATATATCAGTTTGTTGTCATCATTTGTTGATGTGTTTGCTTGGGATTATTCTGACCTGAAGACATATGATACCAATATAATTCAGCACACTATTCCCATTAAGCCTCATTAGAAACCTTTCAGACAGAAGTTGACAAGGCTAAATCCAAAACTGCTGCCATCAATTGAGAAGGAGATAAATAGGTTGTACAAATCAGGAATCATTGTTCCCATCAGATTTTCCAACTGGATCTCTAATTTGGTGCCCGTAAGAAAGAAGACAGGTGAGATTCACTTGTGCATTGATTTTAGGAATCTCAATAAAGTTTCATTGAAAGACAATTATCCATTGCCCAAAATGGATCATATACTTCAGCGAGTAGTTGGAGCATCTCGAATGTCACTACTCGATGGTTATTCTGGATATAACCAAATTTTGGTTCATGAAGATGATCGGGATAAAACAGCGTTCACCACTCCATGGGGAACTTTCCATTACGCCAAAATGCCTTTTGGTTTGAAAAACGCGGGTGCCACATTTCAGTGGGCAATGGACTTGGCTTTCACAAATGAGAAGTATGTATTTTTGGTTATGTACCTTGATGATCTGACCATTTTTTCCAAATCAGATGAAGAACACATGTATCATTTGAAAATTGTCTTTGAAAAGTGCAGAAAATATGGTGTGTCACTGAATCCAAAGAAAAGCTTGTTTGCAATGGATGAAGGCAAACTATTTGGGCACATTATATAAAAAGATGGCATTCATATCGATCCAGCATGTGTAGAAGTGATTCAGCAAATTGATCTTCCCCGGAACAAGAAGGAGATTCAATCTTTTAATGGTAAGATGAATTTTTTACGCCACTTTGTACCTAACCTTGTTGAACATCTCAAAGAGATTACAAACATGCTTAAGAAGGACAGCCAAGTGAAGTGGACAGAAGAGGCTATAAAATCTTTCAACTTAGTCAAATTAGCTCTTTCTTCAGCTCCGGTTCTAATCAGCCCGGACTACACTCAGGATTTTATATTGTTTTCTTTTGCTTCAGAGAACATAATGTCAGCTGTATTAATGCAAAAAAGAGATGAGTATGAAAGACCAATTGCTCTTTTCATCCAAACTATAAGAGATGTAGCTTTGAAGTACAACATCATTGAAAAGCAAGCCCTTGCACTTGTGAAAGCATTGAAAGATTTTCGGGTATATATTTTGCATTCTCATACTTTGGCTTATGTTCCTAATGCTACTGTCAAAGATGTTTTAGTGCAGACCGATCTAGAAGGAAGACGAGGCGATTGGATTGCAACTTTGTTAGAGTATGATGTGGAGATAAAGCCCACCAAGCTTGTTAAAGGATAGGGATTGGCAAAGTTAATGGCTGAAACAAACTTGCATGCCTTAGACATAAATCTAATCGCTGCTATGTCCAATCAAAATGAGGAAGGTTCGTCAATTCAATTATCCAAAATGTTTGTTCTTTCCCCGTGGTATTCAGATATCATATATGTGCTGCAGAATTTGTCACCACCACCTGGCATGACTGAAAACAAAAGTAGACCTCTCAAACTAAAGGATGCTAAGTTTTGCATTCTAAATTCCGCACTTTATTGGAAATATCCCAGTGGCGTTCTATTGAATTGTTTGGTGGAAGAAGAAGCAAAGTAGGTCATGGAGGATTTCCACAAAGGAGATTGTGGCAATCACCTTTTTGGGAAAACAACGGAAAATAAAATTCTGTGAGCAGGATACTATTTGCTGACATTGTTTGCCGATGTATATAAGGTTGTCAAGAGCTGTCATAAATGTCAGATTTTTGAAGGTAGGCAGAAATTACAACCTTTTCCGCTTAAGCCCATTGAGTTAAGCACCCCTTTTCAGTAGTGGGGGTTGGATTTCATAGGCGAAATTCATCCCGCTTCTTTTGGTCAGCATCGATGGATTCTAATGGCAGCAGATTATTTCACAAAATGGATCAAAGCAATTCCGACCAGACAAGCTATGGATGTGGTAATTTTTTCATTCCTTGAGAATAACATCTTGTCTCGTTTTGGTTGCTCGAATAAGTTAATCACTGACAATGCAGCAACTTTCAAATCGAAGAGGATCATTGAGTTTTGTAACAAGTATAAAATTATTTTGGGTCACTCAACTGCCTATCATCTGCAAGGAAATGGTTTGGCGGAGTCTTCTAACAAATCTTTAGTCAACATCATTAAGAAGCTGCTGGAAATTAACAAGAAGAGTTGGCATAAGAAGTTGGTCAATGCACCTTGGGCAGATTGGGTCAGCCAAAAGAAATCCATTGGTATGTCTCCCTTTGAGCTTGTTTATGGAATTGATATAGTGTTTCCTACCTCTCTAGCAGCTTTGGTAGTCAAACTTCTTCAAGAGGCCGACAGTGAGGAATATCCTATGCAGCGAAGACTAAATCAAATGGTCCATTTACAGTAGACAAGAGAAGAGGTTTTCCAAAACACATCCAAGTTGCAGGAGAAGATTAAGAAGATCTATGATAGAAAAGCGAAGGCAGACAAATTCCAATTGGAGGAAGTGGTGCTGCAATGGGATGCAAGAAATGAGGAAAAGGGTAAGCACAGTAAGTTTGAAAATCTCTGGAAAGGTCCTTTCAAAGTTGCTGCGTATCGTGGTCAGAATGCATTTCTTTTAAAGGAACTAAATGAGGAAGAATGTCCTAGAGGGTCGGTCAATGGTCAACTGCTCAAGCAGTATCATTTCTGAGAAATTTTCTGCTGCCTACATTTTCATTGTACATATCATTTTAATTTCAGTTTCATTGCAAGAATGTGTTGGGATCTTTTTTCAGTCTGGGGCCCGAAGTGAAGGCTATCATTCTGAAGAAAGATTTCAGTTTTGGTTTCAGTTTGTCGAGTCAAGTTTTAGTCATTTTGGTGTCCTAATTGAGTCAATTTGAGTCAACTTTGAGTCAATAAATGAGTCAAGAGTCATGTTGGTTTGTCGAAATAATGGACTCCATAGCCCAATGGATGAAGGCACTGTCTAGCTCTCCAAGAGATCTGTCATTCTTGGCTCCTCCAAGGAGCTACCATCCCCATTGGATCCAATGTTAGAGTCGGTCTTTACATCCCTCTGTCAGAGATCATTTCTCTTCTTGCATTTCATTTTTAGGTGTCTGGCTCAATTCACTCAGTTGTATTCTGCTAGGGACATGCCATAATCTAACGGAAGGATCTTGTTATTGATTACCCCTCATGCCTTGCACTATTGGCTAAGGTATGTTCATCAAAATCAAGCTTTGGAGTCACTTACAGCCTTGTTTTAGTCTTTTGATCAGCATGAGTCATTTCAGTCACTAGGTCTAGGGTTTCATAAATTGTGTCTTCAAGATGTCCAATAATGCCAGCAGGACAAATGGAGGTTCTTAATAAGTTTTCATTTCAAATATTTTCATTGTCATATGGATGGATTATGACTTTTCTTCAAAACTCCGTTTTGAAGAAAATTCAAGATTTCATTTTTTTTAATAATTTTCAAAAAAATTTCAGTTGTTGAATTATTTAGGTGCAGCCCTGGTCTCCTTTTCCAAATTCCATGTCAGCTATCTCTGCAAAAAATTGCCAAGAATTTCATCATTTCAGTCAAAAAAGCAAAAAGGAACTTTAAAAAACTGAGTTGTATTCAAATGTGAAAAAGTGCGAATGCCAAACATTACAAAGATGGGTTTTGGAGAGTCAAAAATCAAATCCATGTCTCTATAAAGATATTTCCATGATAATCAATGTCATTTGCATGTGAAGATCAAAGAGAAGCAATTCAAAGCAAATTGGTTGAGTAGTTCGTAATTTGGGTGAAGTTTGATGAAACTTGCCTGGCACGGCACATAGAGCAGGTGCGTGGTGCACTAGAGAGGCACGGCACACTGGGAGTGAACACATAGTGAAAATTAACATGGGCGTGGCACATTGGGATGGCGCGGTACATTGCGTATGCGACACGACACATATAGAATTAGGCGCGGCGCATAGAGGATTTTTTCCAAATGTTTCACCTTCCAGCTCAAAAATTCGGCCAGTTTTGACTAGTTTTGCTTTTCGATGTAATTATTGACCTATCTTGATGTAACTTGATGAATATGATGTAATTTTGGCACATATTTACTTGTTCTAGAGGACTCATTCATTAAAAAGTGAAAATTTAATGAATGAATCAGTTTCCTACCTTATAGATGCAAGTTGTTTGATTGCCTAGATTTCAGTGCTTTGTTTAGAATTGGTTGGAACAGCTCCTAGAATGATGAGCTCGACCCCTAGAGGCATGGGAATGGGTTAGGATAGTCTATATAATGTATTTTCTGAGTCATTTTCAGGGTTGGACACTTGGGATTTCTTGGCACATCATTGTACATTTCATCTCTTCATTTTTGGCAAAGGAAAGACCAGGGTTTTGCAGCACTTGTTGGGATCCATGTGGCTCTGTGTTTTGATGATGTTTTTCTCTATGTAATGGTAAGTTCACTAATGTTTATGTGTATCATTTTGCCTTCTCTTTTCTTCTGAAATTAAACAAATGAGTGATTAAGGTAGAATCCATTGGACTGCTATGCTCTCCCTTGAAATTTTGATTTTTACATGTTTTCATCTATTTGAGGAGGACTCTTGAGACTCTCTTGCCCTCCTTAGCTCCTCACCAGTCTGATCCATCCATTCATTCAATCTAAAGCATCAAAACGATTTCCTTCCTTGCCCCAATCGGAAATCTGCAAAAACTAGGCCTCATCCCCCGACCAAATTTGCCTTTCCCTCTCTCCAACACAAAACCCCCAAAAAACTCAAATTCAATCCTTGCACTTCATACCTAGCCTAAGATTAGCAGCTATTTTAGTCATCTCAAGCCCCATCAATTATCCTCTGCTAAGACTGACTTGGAGAGAGCCCTCTCCTGTCCTCGTAGGGCTAGCTACGAGGCTGAGTGTGGTTTGATGTGAACCTAGAAGCTTACCTTTTCAGCTTGAGGTAAATCTAGGCTCTAACAGCTCTCTATGTGTGTAAAAATTCAATCCCTAGGCAATAAGGGGTACGTTGAACATTAATGTGGAGAATGAGGAAGCTGGAGAAACTACAGTTCTAGCTTGGACATGCAAAGCATAAGCCAGGGTTTAATATTTTGTGAGTAATTCTAGATTCAATTCTAGCTTCGACATGCAAAGCATAAGCCACGGTTCAATATTTTGTGAGTAAGTCTAGATTCCACGCATTTTTCTAAAACACCATTCTATTTCAATCTACTTTATATGCATTTCTTTAATAAATTTGGTTTTTTCTCCTTACATGGTTTCAATCCACTTTATATGCATTTCTTTGATAAATTTCATTTTTTCTCCTTACATGATCTGATGTTCAGGAATTTTTACAAATTATGAGCTTCTTTATGGATCTAAGAATATCTTCGGTATAATTTATTTATGAATATTATCTCTCATTTGATAAATATTTTATTATTCAAAATGTCTTGAACTTCCCAATCTCCCCAAACTGTGATTCTCAAAGAAACTAGTTTTTATTATTTTTAAAAGCCTTCAACAGTATGACTTCTTATTTAGAATCTGGGTTTTATCCCCAACTCCTAGAAATTTCGATTTATGTAGGTTGGTCATTTTATTTTTATCCCAAACTCCTTACGTAGATTATGCATTTTAAAAAACTTACACATTTGAACTTATGTAGATTAGTCATTTTATTTTTATTCCAAACTCCCCGACATTTGTACTTACGTAGATTATGCATTTTAATAAACTTGTTTTTTTATTTTTTTATTTTTTATTTTATTTTATTAAAATTCCACTTAGACACCCAAACACCTATAACACCTCGATTTCAATAAAGATTAAGAACATTTATGGGTAATGTATAAAGTTTTGGGTAAGAAAATAATGTGTTTATCTAAACCTTTTAAATTTAAATTTGTATTATTTATATTTGTTACCATTTATCCACTTATTACTATTATTATTTAGTTACCATTTATTACTTAGTATTATTATTTACTTTTTATTTATTATTATTTATCGTGTCGAGAGGTGTTGTACAACCCAGTATAGGATAGATATCACATAAAAAATGTAAATGTAAACATAAACATAAATATTTAACATTTTTAATCTAATGTGAGTCATATTCAGAAATCAATCTAATTATTATTATATATATAAACACAATATAAATTTAAAATATAAAGATGGTTTATGAAACACTCGAAAATAGGTGTGGTAATAAATATAAATATAATAAAGTGGAGGTATGGTAAATAAATAAAACCTCTTTTTATATTTAGTCCATAAACCTCTTTATATACGAAGACTAAAACAAAGGTTTTATTTAGGTGAAGCCTATTGGCCAAATATTATTTTAATACCATGGGCCAAATACCATATTTATAAAAGAGGTATGGTAAATTAATACAAATATAAATAAATGAGAGGTATGGTAAATAAATAAAAAAATATATTTATATTTACTCCATAATTCACTTTATATTTAAGTGAACACTTAAAAAGGAGGTTTTATTTAGGTGAACCATATGGGTCAAATACCATGGAACAAATTATTATTAATACCATGCAAAAAACATTATTAACCCTAATATTAATATTAATAAAAATAAAGATGGCACATGGTATTGACCCAAGGTATTTAGGTGGAATGTAGCATATTTAAAGGGGGAATTAAACGAGCATATATCCATAGTAAGAGTAAATATGGATATATGTTAGTTTACTTATTACTATTTTTTTTACTTATTTTCTATCTTTAAATTTTAAAACATGTGGTATAAATTACATATTTATTTATTTTTTATTTTAAAGTACGTTGGATAAACTACATACTTCACATTGGTTACATCTTCAAATATTTATGCATGCTTCATAAATTGTATATTTCAATTAGATTATAGTTGTCATTTAAAGCCATAATATGCATCCCCTGATTTGAGGCTAATGATGGATGATTGTATTGACAACTTTGAAGGTTATGATTTTAATCTAAAATTGGGTCATTATATAAGGAGAATTATTTTTGTGATGAAATATGTGAGGTTAATCATATTCATTATATTCCATGATATTAGGATCCTAAATTAGAAATTTACAAGGATCTAATGGACAATTCCTTAAAATTCATTATCCAAGATGGACCTTAAGATTTGACTATAGGAGTTACAGTTAAATTTTTATCTCTACTTGACTTTATGACATCAAGTTGTCTATGATGATCAATGTAGGAAACATGTAACAAGAATGAGAATGAGAAATTACAGTTACCAAGAAATTGTTCTAGCCAAGAATGTGAAATCGCAATTTCATTGCCACGTTCATTGGTTTGTCCATGAATATCAAGTTTCATGAATGCTTGCAGAAGGTCTATTCTCACTATGCTTAAGTTTTGGGATCGAGGGTCATGTCTAGTAAGACGGTAGCAGATGTGCAGGATTTCATGGAGTAAGGAGCATATGTTGATACATGACATCCTTTCAACTATTGTAGCTAGAGAAAATTATATGGTAGGAAACAATGCTCCATTATTCCTTTTTATCATCTCCTGTTTTTGAGTTAGCATGCTTTTATTGTACCATTTCATTATGCATATGCCATGTAAAGATCAAGTTGAGTTAATTTTAAATTTGATTTCCAATATATTCAACAACTTAATATATTTGTTTTCCATGTGTAGGTTCGATGATGGGACGACACACTCAAAAATGGGGGCAATGTAAAAGCAACAATCCCAAGAGAAAGAGGTTGAAAATAGCATTTTATTATTTTAATTCAGTGGATGGAACTATAAGTTACTTTGTTACCCGATCTTTCAAATGCATGCTGAAAGGGTCTGCGAGAGAGAAGTATGGAAATCTTCGAAAGACTCTTAAATCATGCTTTGGTTGGTATTTGGTCCTCCTTCAAGTTCTCAAAAAAAAAAAAACTTATTGGTAACATATTGTCTGTTCAATGGTATTAGTGTTCATATGCATTTCACTCTTAATTTCTCAGTCTGTTTAATGAAACTGTATCTGATTTTCTATTTGAAGACTACAATATGTTGTTGAACTTTACTAAACACAAGTGGAATATTGCAAATAGTCCTAAAAGGAGTATACAAAATTCTTCTAAGCTTTGATACAAATATTGGGAGAATTTGTGCCAGTAAGGATTTCTTTTGTAAGGTGTTTGAGATTAATGCTATATCTTGTTTCAATTATTTTTTAAGTGACAAAATTAAAAATTATTTGAGCATAGGGTATCCATCGATGTTTTTTATGTTGTGATTCTTTCACGTCATGGTTATTTTGGGAAAGAAAATGTTTTAGGAATGCGTGGCAATACATCAATTGATAGGTAAACAATTTTTTTATAATTAGAATTTCCATTCCATGATATCTTCTCTTTATTGTTTGATTATATTTTAAGCGTCACTTTTGATTTTTGTTTGTATTTTAACTATGAAATTGAAAATACTTGGTATCATGTCCATTTAAACAACAACCGAATCTTGAATATGAAACTAGTATTACGCAATGTTGATTGAAATTGTGTTAATTGTTTTGTGTTGAAATATTTTCATGACTATTAGACAAGTTTAATTTCATGTTGTTATTTGAGCACATCTTGTTTATATACTTGACCAAGTTCCTTTGTTAGAGAATGAGATGTTGTTGCAAATAAAATAACAAGGGTTAGAGATCACACCTCATATTTTTTGTTTTCAAAAGCTATTTATATCTTGAGATTTTTAAAATGTAACTTAGTTATCATGATTGTGCCTAATATTTACCTGAAGGTTGAATACTAAGTTACTAAGGTGCTATTTTCTATGAGGTTTTTTTATTTTCTTTGTTTATACAGGTCATCTAACAACATAGTGGCCACTATCACTCAACGAAAGAAACCTTCTTTGAGCTTCTTGATTTTATGGGAGAAAATAACTTTAACATTGTTGGTGTTCAAGTATATGACATACAAATCCTTTATACTCTACTTTAGCTTATATTCTATTGTTCATCATATTTCATGTATTACACTCTACATTGTATATTTTTTTGTTTTCAGAAAAGAAACTCAGTGTTCATGGTCATCAGCAGGATTTGAAAGAAAGAGGAAAACAATAACACTCAGGCAAAAAATGAAAAAAGAGAGAGAAGTGAACCAATCTAGTGATACCCTTAAAGCCGATATTCTGCATAAGACACACAAATAGATATTGAGGTTAAAGTCTTCAGAGTTGGTGAATTCATTTGCAATTCTTTCGCAATATAATGAAAATGTTTTGTAGTGATGAAACAACATTTCATGTGTAAATTGTAGTATAGCCAATATTAAGTTAAACTCATTTTTTAATACTTGACATTTCATATAATATAATTTATGTGGTTGAAATTGTTTATAGTTTCACTTGATATTTTTTCCACTGGAAAAATCGTAATCTTTCATTATAATTGAAAAACTACATGTTGTAGATGCTTTTTAGCATATGTTTTGTTTGGCCCTTACATAATGTACAGTGATGTCAAAGAAATACAAAAAAACAAGAAAAGACCACTTGCAGTACTATAATTAACATATGTAACTTTTCATTTTCATATTAGATGAACCAGTGCACATTGTATAACCTATTTTTAATTTTTTCACAAAATCATACTAACTAATTTATGTTGATTAATAATGAGAAAATAAAATCAAGCGAAAACTACTAAACTAGTAGTTTTTATTGATTAATGATGAACACAAACAAAATGAATACACAACTAAATTACTCCTTTACAATAATTATTAATGAAAATAAATGAAATGAATATAAACTACTAAATTATTTATTTATATAATGAATATGAAATTACTAAAAAAAAGATAAATGACTACTGCAAATAATAAATTTGTAATTACAAGTCACAACTAAATTTTTCATATATACAACTATTAGTAGCCAATTTATAGTATCTTATAACACGATAAAAAATTAGTCATATTTCGTTGGTCATTAATTGGTTTCAAACAATGACTAAAATTTGCATACATATGACTATAAGTAGCTAATTTACAGTATCTTATAACACAACCAACATTTTGGTCATATTTCTTTTGTCATTAATTGGTTTTTTCGGGTGACCATATAGTAATATACTTTGTTGTCTATTTTGTCATTAATTGTGGCAATTAATGACTAAATCAATGACCAAATTTAGAACTAAATATACTACTAGATGATGAAATTGAGACAACCAATTAATGACTAAGCTACAAATGGCTAAAAGTGGTTGCATTATAAGATACTGCAAGTTAGCTACTACTGGTCATCGACTGAAAAATGATCATTTATATGCAAATTTTAGTCATTTTTATAGTAACTAATTAGCCATTTTGTAATAGTAATATGATGATGATAATGACGACTATTATAAGGTAAATCAATCTTGTATTGAAAATTCACAATAACCCCACACACACACAAGGAAGCAATATGGCTACAGATATGAGAGATTCCTTCTGGTTTTATTCAATGAGGAACTAATAGTTATATGTGGATTAGAGGAGTGAACAATTGACATTGTATCCAACTGAAGCAGCAACGACATAGAGGAGGGAACAATTGACACCGTATCCAATTGAAGCATCAATTAATCCAACCAACACAACAATGGCATTGTTGCAAACTTTCCAGACATGATCACCCATGAAATTAAGGTAGGTGGTGAACTCAAGGGGAGAGAGTAGTTGATATTAGACTTCTTGAACATACGCAGTTTTGGCTATGGTTACGTCATACACCATCATCTCATGGTTGTAATGGCTGACAACTGTGTCTTGTTCTAGAATTACGAGTAGCTTTCTGACAGGACTAAATAGTGGACTTCCTCTTATGATTCGATTTGGGTGACAGATGACTGATACATTCTACAAACCCACCATTGCAAGTAGTAACATGAGAGGTAAAGTAAAGCCAAAATCCTTGATCATCATGGCTAGGCTCAAACAAAATAATATCTCCTATAACAATAATATTAATCTCAATCTCTTCAAATGCCAAAAATAATCACACAAAATCAAATAATATTAATCGTAACCCCTTCAAATGCGAAAAAATAATTAGATAAAACCAAACTTGTGTTAAAAATACACTTTATCTACTAAGGGCGTCCTTGTTTTATATAGCCCTTGCAATAGAAGCATGATGGTGATTTCATGCCATGCCTTCTCATGACAGAAACACGCAAAAGATTCATTTTGGATTCATTTTCATACCCATGAAGCAAAGTATTTTCAAAATTACCCTTATATTTTTTCTTCCAATCTCATTTTTACCCAACTGAATCAAATTTTAATCAAATTTTTACCCAACTACACTAAATTAATTTTAATCTAATTTTTACCCAACTGCACCAAATTTTAATATTATGAAGTACATATATTCTGTATTATATGGGAATTATTTGACTTGACACTATTGGTAACCAAAATTTGGTAATCAACTTTATTAGATTTTAGCATTTCAAAATTTGGTAAATGGAATATTATGTTGCATTTTGGTAACATTTCAAATTTTCATTTAAAAAATAAAATCAATTTTTAAAATATATTACATTTATGTAATTAGATTGGAATTTAACATTATAAAATATATGTATTTACTTTTATAAGGGCAACATTTTTTTAATATTATTCTTGTTTAATTAGACTAAATTTTAATATGATATTGATATATTTTATTATCAATCACAAAAACAAACAAACAAAAGATTCATTTTGGATTTATTCTTTTACACACATGACGCATGACATTCTCAAAACCAGACATTATTGTGGTCATATTTTGGGAATGATTGGTTAAAATTCATCAGAAATTTCCCACTTCATACCCAAGTGGAAATGACCACTTCAAAATATTAAAAAAATAAAATGGGTTTCTCATACAAAACAATTCTATAACTCAAAAAATTATGCATTTCTCGCACATGTTAGGATTCATTCATATTTTAATTCATTATTTAGTGATTTATGATTGAAAACCTATAATTAATGTAAGTTGAAGGCATTCATGCATAATAAACATTTAAAACACTTCCTACATGATACATCTCATATTTTTAAAATTAAAACAATATATATATATATATATATATATATATATATATATATATATATATATATATATATATATATATATATATATATATAATATATAAATTACTAACTAAATTATAACTTATTTAAATTACTAATATTTATTATTAGCTATAAATAATTAATATATATTTTCAAAGCATTTAATGCACTTTAAAAAAATTGAACAAGATTTTTAACCTTGGATATTTACCCCACTTTACCATGGAGATTCCTAATGTGTCAATAGACTTTGTTATAGTACCATGCACAAATACCTTGCTTTATCAATATCACATGAACAAAAAGCATAATTAATTTCATATGAAACTTATTCATATAACATTTATTTTAATTAATAATTTAATTAAAATAAAAATATAGACACAACTCTAAGGCCAAGAGTAACTCCACAAATGAATTGATAATTTCCATTAACATAGAACATTGATATATACATTGGAGATAGATACTATTTTGTTTCCTCTCCCAATGTGGATTTGTCCTCCAATTTCATTTATTTTTCTATTTACAATATTTGCATGGATTTACCTAATCCAAAAGATTAGGTGTCAACATTCCCTTGCTAATCACAAGGGATGTACGTGAGTCTAAGAACCATTATGAATCTTTCAAACATTTCCCTTCCAAGAACTTTGGTGAATATGTCTCCAATCTGCTCATTTCTGGAACAATGTCGTAGGTGGATTGTTTTGGCCTCAACATAATGTTTAGTCATATGGTATTTTGTATTGATGTGCTTTTCTCAATCATGAAACTTTGGTTTCTTGGCAAAATTTAATGCAAAAGTGTTTAAATAAAAGGAGGAGTTGAATGTACTTGTTTCTCATGCAAACCTTCCAAATTTTTCTTTAGCCACACAATTTCCTTCATTGTTTCAATTGTTACCACATATTCTGCCTCACATGTGAAATTTGTTGGAACTAATTGTTTGCGTGACCTCCACGAGACAAATCCTAATCAAATACTCATAGCCTAATCTAAAGTAGATACCCAAGATTCTTTATCTCCACTGAAATTTGAATCAGTGTATCCTGAGTCTAAGGTCTTGAGTTCCCTTCATGTAATATTTTGTAGTAGACCAATGAGCCTCAGAAGGCTTTTACATAAACCTGGAGAGGATTTCAACAAAAAAATTAAATGTTCAAGCTCATAGTAGTGAGGTAGTTGAGACATCCTACAAGTTGCATACACTTTATTGCATCATCAAATTGTTTCCCTTCAGTGGATGTGAGATTTAAATTTTGTTCAATTGGAGTGTCAACGCATTGTACTCAATCATGCCAAACCTATTCAACATAACTCCAATGGACTTCTTTTGAAAGAGGCTACTTCAATACTAAGATAGCAGTCAACATTTCCCAAATTTATCATTTCAAAACCTTTCCTCACTTTTTTCTTTATGAACGAAATGTATTTCTCATTGTTTCCTTTCGTCAAACGATCATTTACATACACCACAAGGTATACAACTGATTTTCCAATTTTCTTGACAAACAAAGCTGCACCATCAAAATCATAATGTTTGAAATTGAGTTCCAAAATATGCTTACTTAATTTCTCGTATGTGGCTTGTGGTGCTCGCTTGAGGCCATAGAAGGATTTTAGAAGCTTGCATACTTTATATTCTTGACCATTCACAACAAATTCAGAGTCCTATTGCTCCTTCCCAAAGTGGTTATTATATAATGGGCTTGTTTTCTGTTGATATAATGGATATAAAGTTGCCCTTCTTCTCATTTTCCTTAACAGGAAGGTCATGGAGGTGGGACCGACATGCATATTTACCACACATAAAAAAATGGCACCCATTCAACTCTGGTTTTATCTTTTATCATTACACTTATTTGAATTTGAATACAAAATTAATGTATGGGCTTTTTTCCCTTTCAAGTTCCATGTGCATTTTCGGTGAACCATCTCTTGAATTTTAATGACCTTCCTACTTGGAGCTTTCAACACTTTGACTCTAGTGTTCTCCTACATGTTGGTCTTTTTATTTTCTTACCCATTCTTGATGGCTATGTTGTTCCCAAGGTATGATGAACAAATTCAGGGTTATGAAAGGACTCCATTAGAGGTTCGTATGTGTTCCTACCTATTGTGGCCACAAACAACCCCCTTCTTATTTAGTGTTGTTACTAATACTAAACAAGTGGGGACCCTTAGTCAAAAAATTTTAAAAATCAATTAGTGCTTGTATTTTCTTTTTAATAAAACTTACCATCATAAACTTAGGAAAATACCTTTGAAATGTCTAGAAAGCTTAAGTTTCATGATGAGGAAAGGTAAAATCACTCCTTAAGGAATATCGCATCGCATGCCTTAAAACGCAATTATGCTAAAAAACCGCAGAAAAAGCTGATATGCGATAACGCATATCGCAAAATCGCACCTCGCAAGAAACTGCTTAACACAAAATATGAACATACTATGATTATGCGATATTGTGATGTTGCAATTATGAGATGTTGCGATCTTCCGATTATGCGATATTGCGATTATGCGATACAGCGATTTGCAATATTGCAAAGCAAATCGCAAAATCGCTCCATTGCAAAATCTTTCAACTCATTATTCAAGAACCCAAAATTTTCCCTTATGTAGACATGATTAAATGGTTACTAAACAGTGCTGACATTAAAAATAGACAGTTTAAGACTCAGGGTCAAGAGCTCGTGCAATCATTATTTTCACAAAATGTGAGCTTTACATCTGCTACAAGAAAACATGCAAAATGCGAAAATCACATCAAGGAAGCCATGATCAAGAAACAGAGGCAGTTTTCGATGCGTGATTAGCACCTAGCGCTAATCACACATCACTAAGTAAAACTTCTTGAAATGGAAAGCCTCTAATTGCCCAGCTATCTGTATGCTCCATAAATTCAGAAAAAGTACATTAAAGGAAAAAGGTAAAACTAGAATCCGAAAATCAGTGCAATCACACAGCCGGTATATGACCCTCAAAAGCCTCATCAATTCCGCCGAGAAGATGGCACCAGCTCTTGCTAATTTCATTTTCATAGGGCAAATAAAGGTTGAAGTCATTCAACTGACTCTTCTCAAGCAAATGATGAATGCTTGCGACGTTAAGGAGCAAATACAGAAATAGTTAGATGTTAGATTTAATTTTAGAAATAGTTTTGCTTTATTTTTTCCTAGAGAAAGGATGGTCATTTAAACCATATCGTAAAAAATTTTAATAAGTTATTTTTAGATATATTTTGTAGTATTTAAACCCTTCTCATGCATTTAGAGAAGGGTCCAGAAATTTATCAAAAGCTTGTCCTTAGAACATGGACATTTTCACCCTCCGAGGAGGTTTTGATGAATGAATGGAATAGGATTCGTTGATTTTTGCATTTAATATCTCCTACTGATGTTGCACTTCTGTACTCTTAGTGGATGTTGGATTGAGAAGAGATAAATCATTATCACTTGAAGCTCATGAGTAGAACTAGTTATAAATGGTACTTCTATCTCTTAGATGTTCTATCTTCTTTGTTAAAGTGATATTCAAGTTCAGTTGTTTATATGTTAATGCGTGAATTCCTGAGTTATCATTTGGGACTTTTGTACGGTGATAGCTATTTATTTATGCTTAATGTATGAGTAGCTTATTATGCAATATGTTGTTCACAACTGTTTCGCCTAACTTTTTATGCGAATTTTTTCATCAATATTGAATTCTTTTCTTTTAACAGTTGAATGATCTTTATTACCGATTGTTATCTGAAAACATTTTAGATCACATAACAGAAAGATTACACCCTGGGTTAGTATAGACTTAGATATTTCTGTTTATTAGAATTCAATTTCATGTCATTAGATTAAAGTTAGAATTATAGGATCTTAATTAGGAACCGTTAGATTAGAAATATCAAATTCTACACACACAGACTCATAAATTGGGAAACTGGTCCCATATCCCCAGTCCGACCCGCTATACCAAACGAAAAAGGAGCTGCCAACCAAGGTCCGGACCGGGCAGGTATCCCCCTTGTTGTTGACCCGATTTTCGGGGCTTCAACATATTTGGCGCTAGAAGGAGGACCTGAACTATGAATGGCAAGTAATTCCAAATCTAAATACCATTCTGAGAGTAAATCGGCCTCACCATCTCCCCCAACTTTTCCATTGCATTTAGAATCTTTAAATCCACAACCAGAAGTGGTAGGATCAACAGTCGCTACTACAAACCCTGACATTTCAGAACAATCTACTATTGAACGAGCTGAAGTCAAATATTTGATTCACAAACTTCAGTGATTTTCTATATCTCCTCAAAGATCTAATAAATATCAAGGCATCGTGACTTCGCAGTATAACCCTGCTCATCACTTAACCAGATTAAAGAGCGAAAATTTTGGTGTTCAACCAACTGAGTTACCTCTACCCACTAGGAAGAGAGCAAAGAAATCACCTAAAGGGTCTGATAGCAAGACTCTTTCCTCACCATCATCCATCTCAACTTCCTCACCGCAAAGTCAACCATCCACTCCACCACTTCAGATCATTGTCCACCAGCCTACTGGTACTTCTACATCTCCTTCTCAATCATCCGAAGTTATTATATCCTCATCTTCTCAACCTCAGGGACCATCTTCTCCACTTCCCTCCGTTAGTAGATCAGCGATGGCCCAATCTCCATGGAACAACCTAGGGGCAGTCTTGATGCTTGCGCCCTTGAGTCAGCTGCCAGTCCATCCTGAGAAATGGCTGCCTAAGTTTAACCCTAAAGCAGGCATGCTAGTGGAAGAGCACATTAATAACTTTATGCTATCCGTAAATCTTAATGGAGTTACCAACGAAGATGCTGTCGTTCGACTTTCCCCTTATACTCTTCAAGGAAGAGCTGGATCATGGTATTTCTCATTACCATTGGGATCTATCACTAGTTGGGATATCTTCCAAGAGCAATTCCTCACCAACTTCGGTGATGATAGGTCTACAACGACACTAATCAATGACCTGTCAAATCTTAGGGCCGAGTCAAAAGAACCCATCAAAGATTTCAATTCACGTTTCAATAAACTATTAAACAAAATTCCTACTCTTCCAAGCCCAGCAAAGAAGTGAGAAGTGAATGGTACATCATTGCTTTACCATCAAACATAGCAATCTTCGTGGACATGGCTAAAAAGACAACTTTAGCTGAAAATATGAAAGAAGAAATAGCAGTAGAGAAATGTATAATAGCCCTAGAAAATAAATCCGCGATAGAGGAACAGAAATCCAAGAAGGTTACCTTGAAAGAAGATCCCAAGAAAAAACAATCGAAAGACCCGTTCGATTTAGAAGGATTGCAAAAGTTTTGAAGACCATGTCTAACGAGATGGTTGACATTAAGAAACAAGTGGCAGAAACTTCTTCAGAAAAGCCCTACAGAGCTTTTAAAAGAAATCCTTCAACTGATTCAAAGCCTCCCAAAGCTATTACGAACGCCGAATCCAAGGAAGAAGAGGAGGAAATTGCTACTGAAGGGAAAACCGATGAAGAAGAAGTTGTAGAGTTACAAGGAATGTGGGATTTCATCATCCCACAAGAAGAAGATCAAGAAGCATTCCTGGTTAGTACACGAAGTAGAAATCAACTTGATCCTCCTCAAACTATCACTAAGCCAAAGAGCGCAAGCTCGGCGATGAAGGATAAAGTCACAGCCAAGAAAATGACATCCAAAGCGACTCAAACCAGCCCAGTCCAAACAGATTCATCTACTCCATCTAAAACGCTCATCATTTCAGATTAAATGGAGTACAATATTATAGAAGACATGAAAAAGACTAGGGCCAACATCACTCTTTACGAACTAAGCAAGTTAAAACACCAATAAAAGATAATTTTGGAAGAATTATATGTTGTGCCAATTTCACCTTTGCCTGCCGCTGTAATTTCTCAAGCTTCCCATGACATGGGAAGGCCTCTGACTAATGCGATTAACAAGGTTAATCCAAATGACATCGCGTTAATTGGAGGAATATTGAGATCTCATACTCCCCCATTTCTTCTTACTTATGAAATTTTTAATAAAAATGTGCATAATTTCTTAATGGATTCAGGAGCTTCATCAAATATTTTACCAAAATCAATATGTACAAAATTGAACGTTCAACCACAAAAATCTATTGTGCACATAGTCCAGTTAGATCGATCACCAGTCGAAGTAATTGGTGAATTGAATCAGGTTACCATAAGGCTGTCATCCAACCCAAAGGTATGTCAAGTTATTGACATTTTAGTTGCTGATATTCCAGAATTTTATGGCTTAATTCTTAACAGGGATTGGTCAGAAAAACTTAATGGATACTTCGCAACTGACTGGTCACACATGTGGCTACCCTACAATGGTAAACCAAAATCAAATAAAAGTTGAACGAGAACGACATCAAAAATACATAGTAACAGAACTCGAGGGGGCAAATGAACCGATAGCGTATAACAATAGCATTATTGGCAATTACTCAGTAGATTCTTTCCTAGGAAATTTTAATGCTCATACATCACCTTACTTAGAACATTCTGTTTTATCTCAAGTGGAAATTTTTTCTCAAATAGATAGTTCTAAATGTATTAATTTTTTCGATAGTCCTATAAATAAATCTTTATTTTGGAAATTATTTTTTGATGGTTCTAAATCTAACGAAGGAGCAGGAGCAGGATGTGTGTTAGTTAGTCTAGAAGGAGATAAAACTATGTTAACTTGCAAACTCGAATTTGATTGCACCAACAATACAAAGGAATATGAGGCTTTAGTCCAAGGGTTGTACAAAGCAATTGGATTAGACATCAAATACCTTCAAGTTTTCGGAGACTCTGAAATTGTAGTCAGACAGGTACGTAATACTATACATTGCTTATCAGGTCATTTAAAACATTATCAAAATTGAGTTCAAGATCTGACTGAGCACTTTATAGCATTTAATATTTCATCAATTCCCAGACTCCAGAATGCAAGTGCAGACCTTTTAGCTAACATAGCATCTAAACTTATCCCTTTAGAAGATTTTAGTCTAGATAGATTATCAATAGAATTAATCTTTAGGCCTTCAATTCCTAATAACATCACAAATTGGAGAATATTCAATGACGATCCTAATATCGTGAGTTTTCTCACATCTGAAGGATCCTATACCAATCAAATAATTGGCGAAGACCAACATGACCGACAATTACAACAAGATAGCACTAACAATGCTATACCTAAGTCGGTAGTCAAACTAGAAGACCTTTATGATTTGAAAGATCGGTTTAAAAGATCTACCAATTCGAAACTCCGAAGTTCAACTCTGAACTACGAATTAGTAAATCTAGGGACTGATACCAAACCCCAAAATATCAACCTAGGCCTTGGCCTAGCTCCTGAAGAAAAATTAGCATACATTCATCTTTTGAGACAATACAAAAGCTCTTTTGCTTGGAACTGTGATGAAATTAAAACGTATGACACTTCCATCATCCAACATATTATTCCAATGATTGACAATGAAAAACCAGTTCAACAAAAGTTGAGAAAAATCCATCCCAATCTAGAAAACCAGATCAAATGTGAACTCAACAAGCTATTGAAAGCCAAAATAATATTTCCCGTTCGACATTCCAAGTGGGTCTCCAATATGGTTCCCGTTAGAAAGAAAAATGAAGATATTAGAATCTGTATTGACTTTCGAAATCTTAATAAAGCCTGTCAAAAGGATAATTTTCCTTTGCCCCCTATGGAACAAATTTTGCAGGTAGTCGCTAGGTCAGAATTAATGTCCTTTTTGGATGGATTTTAAGGATACAATCAAGTGTTGGTACATCTTGATGATCAATTAAAAACCACATTCAGAACCAAATGGGGTACCTACACATATCAAAAGATGCCCTTTGGTCTTATTAATGCTGGTGCCACATTTCAGAGAGCCATGGACATTGCATTCAAAGGTTTGATTAATAAGTCTGTGGTAATCTATTTGGATCATATAACTATATATTCCAAGAGACGAAGCAACCATCTCAGAGATTTAAAACAAATCTTCCAACGTTGTTTAAGGTATGGAATTTCACTTAACCCAAAAAAATTATTTTTCACATTAAGTGAAGGAAAACTTCTAGGATTCATAGTGTCAAAATCTGGAATTCACATTGATCCTGACAGAATCAAAGAGATTTCTGAAATATCCCTACATCACAACAAAAAAGCCATGCAATCTTTCCTTGGTTAGATCAACTTTGTAAAGAGATTTGTTCTAGATTTTTCAAGAATCATGTTTCCCTTACAAGCAATGATTACAAAGAACTCAATCTTCAAATGGGGCTAAGATGAATATGAGGCATTCAATCTGATCAAGCAAGCAATTGATAATGCTCCATATTTAGCAGCTCCAAATTTTTGAGAGCCTTTTATTTTATATACATTTTCATCTGATAGATCATACGCAGCGATACTTACTCAGGGAAATCAAGATAAGGTAGAAGCCCTGATTGCTTTTTTCAGTTCAAATTTATAGGGGGCTGAATTAAATTATTCAGATGTGGAGAAATAGGCTTATGCTGTTTTCAAAGCAATCAAATATTTCAGACCCTTTTTACTCAAAACCCATACAAAAATCATTGTACCATTTCCAACAGTAAGAAACCTTTTAGTACAAAAAGAGGTGGGTGAGAAAAGATCCAATTGGGTTACTGCCTTACAGTAATATGATGTAGAAATCAAACTAGCAAGCATTGTAAAAGGTCAAGGCTTTTGAAAAATGCTAGCTGGAGCATCGCTAATATCTGAAATTCCATCTGTAGACATACAAGTGTATGAGGTAAGCCTAAATGATAATGAGTCATTATATGCTGATATAATTTATTATCTAAAGAATGGATATGCTCCTTCACACCTCGATCATACCAAGAAAAGAGCTCTAAGGTTGAAAGCCAAACAATATCAACTCCTGAATGATGTTCTTTTTATAATAAATTATGATTCTGTTCTCCTTAGATGTCCCAAGGAATCTGAAGCTAAAAAAGTTTTGTAGGAACTTCACGATGAGTCAGCAGGCGGACACTATGCTGGAGATGCCACTACACATAAAATCTTAGGCGTAGGCTATTACTGGCCCACATTATTCAAAGACTCGCACAACTACGTAAGAAAATGTCAAGTCTGCCAAACCGCCGCCAAAAGACAAAAGAAACCATCCTTGCCACTACAGCCAATCAACATTGAGCAGCCTTTTGATCAGTGGGGATTGGACATAATAGGTGAGATCATTCTTCACTCTTCTAAGCAGCATATATATATCCTTACGGCAACAGATTACTTTACTAAATGGGTAGAAGCAATTCCACTCAAGACGGCTAATGCTGAACATATCATTGATTTCATATATCAATTTATAATCACCAGGTTTGGGTTGCCTTCCACTTTAATGTTTGATAATGCATCACACTTTTCTGGAAATGCAATGATTGAATTTGCACTCAAAAGAGGTTTCAAACTTAAATGTTCTGCCAATTATTACCCACAGGAAAATGGGTTAGCTGAATCTACAAATAAAAACCTAATCAGGATTATCAAATGAGCAGTTGGCCAAAATCATAAAAATTGGCATAAGTCTTTAATATATGCTTTATGGGCAAATCGAATAATGCAAAAAGCCTTCATCAACACTTCTCCATTCAATTTAGTTTATGGAAAATAAGTGGTTCTCCCGACTCATTTAGCAATTCCCTCCCTGTCTTTAGTTCAATATATTGATGAAGTACCAACTTCCTCCTTACAGCTAAGGCAAATGGAAATAATTAAGTTAGAAGAACAATGAGAGCAGGCAAAAAGAACTCATGCTCATCATCAAGCATTAGTAAAATCCTCTTTTGATTCAAACATGATGACCAGAAAATATTTTCAGATGGGAGATCTGGTTTTAAAATGGGACAAGGCCCATGAGGAAAAAGGGAAACATACAAAATTTCAATGAATGTGGCTTGGTCCTTTCCAAATCATAGAAGTCATAGGTCCGTCCATTTTTATGTTGCAGTATTTGACAGGTAAAAGAGATTCTTTACCTGTTAATGACCAGATCCTTAAAAAAAAAAATCCTTAGAAGATTATTCTTCTGTTTTGTAAATTAGTTTTTATTTTTTATAATAAAACTAGTTGTGAATGGTTACATTAGGCATTTACGAAAAAGACACCAATTCTCTTTCATATTTTGATCTTTCGCTTGTATAAATAGCAAACCTTTTGGAAAATTGATATTTATTATTGAAAGATATAGTTAAAGACTATATCCTACATATGATACTAGTTTCAACTTCATAAAATTTGATGAAAACAACCTTTAGTGAGAAATTGTTTTATATCAGTGCAATGAAAGGTATCAATAACAAAATAAAGATTCTCTGAAGAATAGCTCTTTCCAAAAACTCTACTGTTGTCATCCAGAGTTATCTTAAGGAAACAATGACTTCCTCCCTACTAAGGAAATCATAACTTTCAGAGGAACAATCCAAGGACACACTTTATCTTAAAGAGTAAGAGGTCTCATCACGAGTTGGCTTATCATAATCACAGATATTATAACTTGCTGAATTTGCCAATACTGCATACCACAACAGGGCAATGACTCAATATTGTTGCAATCAAAAGCCAAGGGGTCTCATCACGAGCCAGCTTGTTCAGCGAAGTTATAAATCAAGTGAATGACTGTGTCATAAATTGTCTATCAAACCAAGACATTGTTCTTTAAGAGTAAAATAAAATCAAAGCAATAAGTGTGGATGTGGATTCTTCTTTTGGAATTGTAGGTTTCTTTAAGTAGGATACTGGATCATTGTTGGGTAACAGGTAACCCTATTGAGACTATAAATTCCTGCTGGCAGCAGAGGCTCTACCTACGACAAATGAGCATATTTAAAACTAGTTTACAGAGAAGACTTTGTTTTATCTTTACAAACCAAATAATCACTGATGTAAATACAAGGAATAGATTGAGGAAGCAAATAATCAAATATGAAAATAGGTTGAAAAAAAATATCATTGATAGGTTAAAGCATAATGTACTTTATCTTTCAATAATAAATTTTAACTTTCTGGAAATTTTTTTGTTTTGGAAGTTTAGAAAATTCAGAAGAAAGATAGAGATAATTGGTTCTTCCAAGTGAATCGCCAATTGTTGTGGCCACCAACAACCCCCCTTCTTATTTAGTGTTGTTACTAATACTAAATAAGTGTGGACCCTTAGTCAAAAAATTTAAAAAATCAATTAGTGCTTGTATTTTCTTTTTAATAAAACATACCATCATAAACTTAGGAAAATAGCTTTGAAAAATCTAGAAAGCTTAAGTTTCATGATGAGGAAAGGTAAAATCACTCCTTAAGGAATATAGCATCGCATTCCTTAAAACACAATTACGCTAAAAAATCGTAGAAAAGGCCGATATGCGATAGCACATATCGCAAAATCGCACCTCGCAAGAAACTACTTAACACAAAATATGTGCATACTATGATTATGCGATATTGCGATCTTGTGATTATGCGATATTGTGATCTTGCGATACAATGATACAACGATTTGTGATATTGTAAAGCAAATTGTAAAATCGCTCCATCGCAAAATCTTTCAGCTCATTATTCAAGAAAAAACTTTTCCATAAAACAAAACCTGGTTATGCGCTTTGATGCTCATTAATGAAGTAGTTGCCAGTTGTTAATGAAATATGGTTTTGTGTTTATCAATGAGCTAGTTCACGTAAGGTGATATACTTTTGAAGGTATTCAGTATTTAAAGCTTTCCCGTCACTGTTCATTATCATTACTCTCACCTCACTTGTAAACTGCAGGAACAAAGAACAAAAGGTTATATAAAGCAGTATACAGGAAACTGTGGGGAAGAAGGGCAATGCTTCTAATGTCTGAAGATAAAGAAATGGCGCCCTTGTACATAGACACCACATGCAACAAAGGCACGGGTATTTCTACCTAGGAAGGCACATATAATCTACTTGAGGAAGATAATCCTAAGGTAATGGGATTTACAGCTACTACAATCTCATCAAGGTCATCTGAAGCATCACTTGCAGATTTAGCTTGTTCATTCCTGCACTGGATAGTAGCAAGACCCAAAATTTTCCCTTAGGCAGACATGATTAAATGGGTACTGGACAACGTTGACATTAAAAATAGATAGTTTAATGCTCAGGGTCAAGAGCTCGTGGAATCATTATTTGCAAAAAATGTGAGCTTTACATCCACTACAAGAAAGCATGCAAAAGGTGAAAATCGCATCAAGGAAGCCCTGATCAAGAAACAGAGGCAGTTTCTGAGGCGCGATTAACGCCTAGATCACGCATCGCTGATTAAAACTTCTTGAAATGGAAAGCCTCTACTTGCCCAACTACCTGTATGCTCCAGAAATTTGGAAAAAGTACGTTAAAGGAAAAAGGTAAAACTAGAATCCAAAAACCAGTGAAATCACACAGCCGGTATATGACCCTCAAAAGCCTCATTAATTCTGCCAAAAAGATGGCACTAGCTCTTGCTAATTCCATTTTCACGGGCCAAATAAAAGTTGAAGTCGATCAACCAACTGTTCTCAAGCAAATGTTGAATGCTTGTGACATTAAGGAGCAAATACGGAAACAGTTAGATGTTAGATTTAATTTTAGAAATAGTTTTGCTTTATTGTTGCCTAGAGAAAGGACAGTCATTTAAAGCATATCCTAAATTTTTGTAATAAGTTACTTTTAGATATATTTAGTAGTATTTAAACCCTTCTCATGCATTTAGATTAGGGTCCAGAAATTTATCAAAAACTTGTCCTTAAAACATGCACTTTTGCACCCTCCGAGGAGGTTTTGATGAATGAATGGAACAAGATTTGTTGATTTTTGCATTTAATATCTGCTACTGACGTTGCACTTCTATACTCTTAGTATATGTTGGATTGAGAAGAGATAAATCATTATCACTTGAAGCTCATGAGTAGAACTAGTTATAAATGGTACTTCTATCTCTTAACTGTTCTATCTTTTGTGTTAAAGTGATCTTCAAGTTCAAATGTTTATATGTTAACGCGTGAATTCCTGAGTTATCATTTGGCACTTTTGTACGGTGATAGCTATTTATTTATGCTTAATGTATGAGTATCTTATTATGTGATATGTTGTTCACGACTGTTTCACCTAACTTTTTATGCAAATTGGTTCATCTATATTAAATTCTTTTCTTTTAACAATTGAATGATCTTTATTACCGATTGTTATCTGAAATCATTTTAGATCTCATAACAGAAATATTACACCCCGGGTTAGTGTAGACTTAGATATTTCTATTTATTAGAATGCAATTGCATGTCATTAGATTAAATTTGGAATTAGAGCATCTTAATTAGGAACCGTTAGATCAGAAATATCAAATTCTACACACACACACTGATAAATTGGGAAACTGGTCCCATATCCCCAGTCGGACCCACTATACCAAACGGAAAAGGAACTGCCAACCAAGGTCCAGACCAGGCGGGTATCGCCCTTGTTGTTGACCCGTTTTTTGGGGCTTCAACACTACCTTAACTTGTCAAGATTTATGGTGTAATTTCTCTTGGAAGAATTTATCAAGCTTTTGAGCTTGCGATTGAATATGAATTTCAACTTTGACCACATATTATTTGGTTAATATCCAACCTACTAGCTCAATATAATTTGAGTTTCTCTGTTTAATATTTAATGTGATGCTTGTTATCCTGAGTATCAACAATCTCTTTGACAATGTAGTTAAATTTTAATATATAGTTTCTCTCTAGACGAATTTTGATCACTTTCATTTTCTTAACAACTATGGTTCATGTCATATTACTATTATGTTAAATTTTTTACTTATAGACTAGCATGGAGATGCCTATACCAATTTGAGTCATGTGTAGTATCAAATTCTTTCTTTAAGATTATGTATATTCAATTAACTAGATTATAGGTGGGGGTCGATGTATGTTTTATTATAATTATATCCATGTGATCTAATCTCATTGAATTCACCTCTGAATTATATGACTATCATTATTAAGGAGTTAGTGGAAGACTTTTCCTTATTTTTTCCAAATCAAATGTTTAGTAATGTTAAACTTATATAGTTCCTATATTATATGTCGTTGTCCTTAAAGTTGAGAAATTTAAGATTCTTGATTATAAATTTAAGGGACATTACTTCAGTGAATTTACAGGGAGTAATAAATATATCGATTAGTAATTTTATTTCCAATTTAATAAGCATCACTACAATGCTACTTGTTAGTGTTATTCGATCATAGTAATTGACCAAATAGGAAATACAATTTGTAATAAATAATTTAGAGAAACTCATCTTTTATTTTATTTCTCAAAATAGCTAGGCTAACAAACAAAAGGTATTCTTGATACATAATTTGTGACTACGTAATCATACAGATTCTCTATTAGTCATGCTAGTATAAAGTGTACTATGGTATAAAGTGATAACTAGAACATTACTAAACAATCTTATCATATTTCTTCACAAAGCAATATCTATTTATCTTTATAATCTTAATTATTTTGTATAATATACAATATTTTTTCTCCATGAGTAAAACCATTATATTTTAATACAATTATTATGATAACTCCCTCTAATTAGACAAATGTTTCATACATGCATCCTTGTCTTCTGATCATTAAAACGGAATCCACAGATCTATTTAATTTTAGAATTTCTATCAAACCATTTTCCTTTCATTCACATGTGATAACAATAACATAACTAAATAATAACCTATTGTATGCATATTATCTACACTATTAACTATAACATATCCTTATAGATGTGATCCATTCGTATATAGGAGAAGACTTTAGCACAGATATATACCATAATTTCTCCATGCACTCTCACCATAGAATTCTAGCATATTCTACTATTCCATACCATAAATAAATAAAATAATAAAAGGTAGAATAAACAACTATAATTCTATCTAATGGTAATCCAAGACTTGAGGAATATTCAACAATCAAGAATGTTCCACCCAACCATGAACTACCTCTACCGGTTCTCTCTGGGCTAAGATATTCTTGCCCTCTTGAGCCAACAACCTATTTTATTCTAGATGGTTTATTTTATAGATGTCTCCCCAACATATTTTTAGTAGAGTCTTACTTTAAGGTCCTCTAACACTCTTTCCTAGTCCTTTTTGTTTTAGCTCTTTCGAAAAATATCATTTTCTTTTTCTTCAAAGCATGTCTTTCTCTCCCACAATGCTTTATTACACCCCACTTAGTATTTGTCTTCAACTAAGTGATTAACATAATATTTTTCTCCAATTATGTTAATACTTCTAAATATTTTTCCCCTAGGGATTTTTGGGAGACTTCTAGGGAAGGTCCATCATGTGGACTTGACCACTGACAACTATTTATGAGCTTGCAAGAAGTCTTCTAAACTCAAGTGTTGTTTCCTGAATATTTCCAAGAAATTTATTTATTAATTCAAAAATTATAAAATAATTACATCATGACATATGTCCCATGATGGCTTCCACGGCCATTCAATCCAATAATAGTTAATTGTTTAAAAATAGTAATCATTTAAAAATCGGAGCCATAGCAGTGTTACAATACTACTTTGGAGATAAATCTAAACTTTTGATTTTTGTATACTACTATCAATACTCTTGAATAATATTCTATGGAGATTAAATCTCCATTATCCACTTAATAATTATTTATAATTAAATTAAAATTCTACAAGCCTTATTTTAAAATTGTTTGATTAAAAGTAAAAAAATGCATCCATGGGGTGTAAAATAGACAATGACATGGTGTTCTATTAAGAAACTATTGAGGCTAGATGAGTGAATCAACATACGATTTTTCTAATTGGGCGATTGAGGGTTCCTATGGACATCGATGGTGTTCCAAGCATGGCTGATTTTGAGGTTAATGAAACCATGGAAAATATTGATCACTATCCATCTCTTCTCTATCCATCTCTTCTAAGCATCAACTCGGTCTTTGATAACAAGGTAAGTATCAACTTCAAAAGAAGATAGATTATTTTCGAAGGAAGATATACTCATATCCTCACACAATTAGATCTGCATGAAAGGGATTGCTATGTAGAGCATGTGAAGGGAAATCTTAGTACAGAGGATCTAGATAATCTCTATAATGTTATGACATGACAAGATGATTATTTAAACCTGACAATTGATAGAGTATTAATCTGACGTAACATCAACTCTTGCACATATGACTCGGAGGAGGCTTTGAAGAATTCAGAAGATTAGTTGCATGAGGTTAGTAGTAGGCGAGGAGCCCATATTATGAGAATGGTGCATTGTATTGAGACTAAGGTGAACACTCCATATTGTTTTGACTGTTTTTTTGAGGTAAATATTTTGGTACGAGACTATGAAGAGTAGGTAGTAAATTATAAGAGAATTGTTGCATTGGATGTTCTACTATGTGCTACGCCAACTAGGTGGTGGGTTGCACACATAGAGAGAGTCACAGTGTTTTAATAATGTAAATAATTGTTAAAGATTAGGTTTGGACCAATCTTTGGGGTCACCAGAGAAAAATACTCAGTAGTGGAGTGCCCTAGAACTCACCTAAAGTGGTGCATCGTAGTGTTGATGAAGGGTGGAGTAACTCAAAAATATTTGGTACACCACATTATCCATAACTTTGATGTCATTATGGAAAATTGGTATATTGAGTTAGAGGTGCGTAGAGGAACCCAAGAGAAGGATGACTTGGAAAAAAAATTCAAAACAACATTTAGTGTTTAGACAGAAGAACTATTGTTGGAAGAGGCTCTTAAAGTGTTGTGATGGAAAAAATTTACAGAGAATGATCCAATTTTAACTAGGGATGGACCATTGTGTGATGCATCTTAGCACCCAGAATAGCAACATGAAATTTTGGAATATTACAACACATTAGAGATTGGAGGAGATGATGAGGAGGATCCTTTGAATATCTAAATTCCAAAAGTGGAAGGAACGTGTGCACTGGAGGGACCTCCATTTTCGTTTAAGGAATATGTGCAACCAATCAAACCAAAGAAGGTTAATCTTGGAATCAAGGAACATACCAAGTTGGTGACCACTGGAAGTTACCAAGATAATGGTATCAATTGAAGTGTCATGAGTTCATCATATTGAGAATTAACTATTAGAAATGGCAGGGAAGTCATAAATATTGATGAGGCGAAGATTGAAGATGTGGAGATCGGAATTGTTCCAGTTAGTAGTGCAAAAATGAGACTGATTGATGGCTACACCACATTACAAGAGGTGAGTAAAAGTTGAGATGACCTAGGAAGAGAAGAAGGGGTGAATTCTCCCCTATGTACATATGTAAGTTTTGTAACTAGGTACGATTAAGGGTTAAAGACAGTGGAACTTAACTAGACATTACATATGTATAGTTAAAAATAAGTAGCACATTGCATTGGGGGTGATTTTGACTCGGGTACATAAGTCATTTTAAATTTTGGGTCTACAAGATAAACATTGGGGAAAATGTAACTTAGCATGAGAAGGATCAACTACATTGATGATGTCCAAGATCACATGAGGAAGACTACATCCAAGTGATTCACCCCTTCATGGAGATCTTCAAAGAGAGATAGAAACGTGCTTGAATTGATTATTGAATCCCATTCTGAGGGGTGAGGAGGCTTGCAAGCTATAAATCCACCCATCAATTATTGAGACACAATGGATACGAGGACTAAAATTTAGGTGATGCAAGACCTGAATCGACTAAAACTGACTAGGGCAAGTTAGTGGTTCATGTGAACCATCATATCTGGTAAGGTTGAAAAATGACTATGTATGATATTGATGATAATTGAGGAGATTCAAATATGAACTCCATAATAACTAGGATAACATGCCATCAAACTTGATGGAGAAATAAAATGGAAAATTTGTTATAAATTATCACCTAGGGACCAAAGAAGAGAAAGCGAAGAATTCAAGGATGAATTTAGGACCAAAACACATATGGTGAGGGTGAGAATCCTTGGAGAGCAGAGAGAGAGGAATCACGTAGGGATGATGTGCTGACGGTAGGGTAGGTAAAGGAATAGCAAAGGAGATCACCTTGAATAGAAATGTTGATAAGAGGATGTGGCTATGGAAGAAGAGGTATCGACAAGGAGACCTAGTAATATAACTAGGAATAGGTGTAGGTTTGAGGGGTTGGGAAAAATTCACTGAGAGGTTCAAATAAAGGAGGATTGCCTCTACTCGCAACAATGGTTCGTGCATGAGGACACTGTTGGATGCTAAAAGGTGTCTTTTAAAACTCCTAATCGCCTCACATTAATTAGCAACTCGGGCAAGTCCTCTTATTTCAAGAGTGTACACAATATGTGCATGCTATAATCCTAGAGAGTAATGTTTCCTAAATTGCAGTATAGATCTTTCAAATACAAGAGTAAATGGATGCTTTTAATAAATCCCAATTGCAATTAAAGAAAATTTAATCCTCTAAAGAAATCAAATCATACATTCATCAAAGTAACATCAATCGTTGGTCGAGGATACAGTAGTGATAACTCATTCCTCTTTTAACTGATTTAATCTAAATCAAACACAATCCTCAATAACCAATACAAGCACCAAACGATCCCAATATGAGAGCTTCAACAACGATAGTCAATACTCTTTACAGTTGATGATCTCAAACAGAATATGTAATTAAATAACTAAATCTGAAATAACAGTAAACTAAATCAACAACACTACTACAGATTATGCAAAGCAGATCGATTTTTTTAAGATTGGAAAATAAGAAACAACAAAGCGATACAATTGTAGAAAGTAAGAATTCAATCAAACCATCACACTGCAAGAATCATAAATGCATGATACAGGAATAGCACGTGAATCCACCAGGGGATGTGCCCTTAGCCGCTAGTGAATACTGTCGGATTTACTTTAGATAAGGCAAAGCAACAGCAACTCTACTTATATATTAATCATCAAATTAGCAACATTATAGTAATTTGTGTCTTCTTAGTAGTGAGAGTCTACAAATAAAATTAAAATTTGGAATAATGATAATTCCATCCCCCTCTCCTCCTATCCTATCATATCTATCTCTAATCTAATAATCCATCTAATTCTCCATAATTCCCATTCTCCTATCTTTGGTCTTTGTTTTCATTTAAATGCACAGAGAGTAGAGAGAAGTTACAACAATGATGATTACAAAATGATTCTTATTACAAAATTGGATTTTTCACAACAAAATTATCAACAAGATCATATCTGAAATATCTTTCCATCAGCATTCAACAGGAACAGGTCGAATTTCGTATTGCAACTGAGATAATTTGGAAAACTGCCACAAGAGCGAATCTGAGAAAAACGCCTTCAGAGAACATTCTGTTTCTTTTAATACGGACTGAATTTTGGAAAACAACTCACCAAAACATTAATTTGGTCCGTTCTAGATAAAGCTCATGTTTCAGATTTTCCAGATTCTTCTCCATTTTCCCAAAATGTCCAATGCCAAATTGTCACTTCTTATTCGAGCGAATTTCTGAGTTGGTGCATGTAATGATGAGTTGGAGACCAAATCTGCAATATTGAAAATATCTTGGAGGCTAAGATGGTGAGTGATGTTACAAAAAAATTATTAGTAAACCATCATTGGTAAAATCATGCATAATAATCATTAATTTATTAAAAATAAAGGAGAAGAAATAATATTTATCCCTAAGAGCATAAATAATTATAAGATGGAATTATATGATAAACCATGATAAATGACATGATAAAGAATGGTATAAATGGGTGAAATAGGTGTTAAAGAGTGATAATAATAATTACAAACTAGCAGCCCAACACAACCCATTAATCTTATAACACTTCAACTTATTTCACCATCAGAGCCTTCAAGCCCTGTAATATCACTGTGATGCTACTTCAGAGCTTTTGCCTCATCAAAACATTTGACTTAAGAGACATTAAAACAAAAACAAATTTTGATACTCGCTTGGCCACTTTTGTTTAGAATTTTTCTGTGTTACTTTACAAAGGATCAAGTGACATGACCCAATGCTTAGATTTAGGATGCTAAGGTACTTAGGCTCTTGTTGGGGGGGAATTTTTCTTTGTTAAATGCTTCAGTGCCTAAATTATTCAAACCTTTATGACTGCGAGCTAGCCCCTCTATTGAAGCTCCCTTTCATCAAAATTTTTTGAAGTAGCACACATTATAAAATGTCGATATTCATCGACCTCTAAATTTCCAACTCCTATTATGACGTCATCACTACCACATGGTACATTAGGAGTGGTAATGAGTGTCACCCATTTTTGTCCTCTTATGACCCCTAAAAATGTTGAATTTTCCTACCATGTGCCCACTGTATAGCTACTTCATGACGATGTCAAATATCACGTGACTTTATTGAAACCAATTGTATTCTGGCATGTATTCCTCATCAGAACCAATTGTATTTCACCATCTGTCCCTTATCGAAACCAATCCTATTGTGCAATGTGTCCCACTGGGCGAGTTAGAAAAGTTGTCATCCTACCTTCATTTTGCAATGATTTTCTATATTACCCTGTTTCTATGTTTCCCAATGATATAACACTATCAACCCTTTTTCCCAACAATTTAACACTATATCACAACATTCATATCTCACTTTTGTCCGATATGCCAATTCACCTTGTTTGCAATTTTCCAATCGTAGAACACTGATATTCCATATGTCATGTACCTCCGATTATCGATTCACCGATTATGATGGTCCTCTAATGTTGTGATCAATTATATATCATAGTTGCGATGTACGCTTGACCTATGATCGTGAATTTGATGAAATCGTAGAATGCAGAACCTTCTAACATGTGATCACCATTTTTTCCTCGTTCCTTTCCTTTGATATGCAATCGTCGATATCAATTTGGACCTCTGATATGCCTCCCTTTCAAATGCTTCAACCCTTAACAAGCCATATCTTTTGACCCAAAAGTCCATTTTTGGACTTCCACATACTCTTGGAAAGATTTTTCAAAGTACTCAGATGGAGAGGGTCAAATGTAGAGTTTGAGTACTTTTTATGCTTGTAAATTGACTACAAATGACTCTACTCATTTTCTCCTTGGACATCTTTACAATTCAAATCAAGACTAATGGATTTCTTTAGGCATATATTTTCAATCATTTAAGAAATTTGAGACCTTAGTGCTAAAGATAATTTAGAATATAATACCTAGTCAATTTATAGGCTAAATGTTACCATGAGATTGCTAAAATAAATAAATGAATAGATAAAATCATATTACCTATATTATAGGACCATAAAAAGACCCAGGGGTTCATTACTTGAGTGGTTGCGATGGATCCTGTGAGTTCTATGGCTAATGTGGAAGGTATGTATGGTTTCTTTCAGTCGATTCCACTTCCTTAACTAAAGCATAGGGAGTCTAATCATATCATAGTAACTTCTCACCACACGTTTACCCCTGTTGGTCAATTACTTGGGTAGATGTAGGAGAAGGGTGTTATAAAGTCGTATCAGAGTGAATTCCTCTCTCCTTAGGTCATATCTAATACCACAAAGTGGTATCAAAGCATGATTGACCCCTCATTCTAGATGGGTAGTGTGTTGGTCATGCATTCATGTTGGTTTCATGTGTTTCTTGTGCTGTAATACTATGTGCTTGTTGCATTTGTATGGTATGGGTTATGGTTGTGGTGAGGTCGCCATGGGAATTTGATGTTGTTTCTGTGAAGTGTGTTTTCATGAGTGTATGGTTTATTATGGATTGCTTATGCATGTTAGTATTCACATGTGGTCAAGTGTATAGTGACGTGGTGGTTTTTATCATCCATGATGTCATGGTATGTGGCATTGATATGGTGATGCATTGATGATTAGACTCTAGCTAGAATGATGGTTATATGATTATATGATTATGTGTCACATTTATATATGCTTTCATGATTATGTTATAGATGTATTAAGTTGATTTTTTGATCTTGTAGATGAGGTATCCTCCCCAAATTATTCTAAGATACGTTGGTTTATTTTGATTTGGTTTAGCTGACATGATATACCTTGTAGGAACAATATCAAACATGACTATGAAGATGGTATATTATAGTTCCCGAGACTGTACCTTTGGATCAGATGAGCAGTGTGTTATTGGGAACTCTTCTAATTTGGAAGGCACGCTAAGAAGCTTAAAGGAAGAAATAAGGAGTTTTAAGGGACCAATGGCATAATCATACAGGTACAAGAGAGACAAACATAGTTAAATGCAATGGTACTTCAGCGTTTGTCACAATTGCAATGAAACATACCCCTTCGGATCATCCATGAGCAAGGGGACCAATGTAATGGGGAATATGGAAATAGGTGTTGTGGTGATCACAATTCAGATAGAGATGACACAGTTAGAGATGGCAGATTATTGGATAAGGTGATGGATACATGTACTATTATAGTTCTCATTCTGACAGGCATTATGATAGGCATCATTATCATCCTTATAGGAGGAGTGGTAAGGAATTTTTGCACGATCATTTTAAGAAATAGAATAGACATACATCTAATGGAGAGATGAAGAAATCATAGGATGTAGTAGCATTAATTATTGGTTTGAGGAAGTTCTTCAAGTTGCATTATTATTCAACGAACATGAAAGCTAGAATAGTTATGTTCATTCTCAAAGGCAAAACATATATTTTGTGGGAATATGTGAAGAATGTCAGAGGTATTCATGAAGAGGACTTGACTTGGAATGAGTTTGAGAGCTTATTCATGAATAAGTGCCTATGAGAAAGGTACTAGGATGACAATGAAAAGGAATTTTATGAGCTAAAGATGCGTTCAATGACATATGAGGAGTACACTAGTAGATTCTTGGAGTTGTGGAGGTATGTGCCTTACCTCAAGGAGTCAAAATCCAAGATTTAGATATTCATGAGTGGTTTTCCAATAGCATTCAAAGAAAGGATTATGTTCGATGAGCCTAGATAATTGGAGGAGGCCATCTAGAAGCTAAAGCATTGTTACGAGAAATCAAAGCACAACTATGAGACTAGGTGAGACTGGAAATGTAATGTAAAGAACAAAAAAAAATGGGACAAGAAGCGATCAAGACTCAGGGTAAATGTAATAAAGAGAATACAACACAATCTTTGAAGTTTAATGCATCAGACGAAGGACAGGGATTTTGATTTGAGGAGAAGAAAAAGGATGCGGGTTGGAATCCTATAGAGTGTTGGACTTGTGCCAAAGATCATCATTGGAGAGATTTTCCATAACATTAGGGTGGTAAATTGTAGATATATTATGCTCAGGGGGCACAGACAGTGAGAGATGTTGGGAAAAGTATTCCTAGGATCCATGTAATGCTGGATAATAGATAGGAAGATCACCAGGTGTCTATTATCGAGATGGATGGTAAGATTTATGATAAAGTTGTTTCTATTTTCATTGACCCTATATCTAATTATAGTTTTCTTAATCCTAACCTGGTGAATAAGTTTGTTTTGAATAAACAAGCGCATGTAGAGTATTAGTTATTGCAGTTGGCTATAGGTACTAAGAAGCAATTTCATTATTTGGTAGGAGCTTGTACACTAATTTGAATGTTATGGATACCTCAAGACATTTGAATGTATTACCTTTGGGATCATATAGTATGTTGTTTGGCATGGATTAGTTGTACCTTCACAAAACCAAGGTGGATTTTTACGATAAATCCATTGAGTTCTTGGATGACAATAGGGAACAAATCTGTGGGGTAAGATGAAAGAAACATCATTCAGAATGGTGACAACTATGTTGGCCAATCATAGTTGTAGAAAATGGTATTTGTTATTTGTGGTGTAAATTTATAGTGATAAAGGTAAGGAAGTTAAGGATGTAGATGTTTTAAGCATTTACCCAATTTTACATCAGTTTCAGGATGTATTTCTTGCAAATATTTCAGTGTTTCCACCTCATAGGGAAGTAGAATTTTCTATTGAGTTATTGTGAGGGGTATCTCTCACACCAAATGTACCTTACAGAATGATTAGAACTCAGTTGGTAGATTTGAAGCTTCAGTTGAAGTAAATGTTTGACAAGCAATACATTAGGGCAAGTGTATCACCATGGGGCACACCTATACTATTTTTGAAGAAGAAGGATGGTGACCTTAGGTTGTGCATTGATTATAGGAAGTTAAACAAAGCGGCCGTCAAGAATAGGTATCCATTACTAAGTATTGATGTCTCGTTCGATTAGTTCAAGGGAGCAAAAATGTTCTGGAAGATTGATCCCAGATCAAGATATCATCATGTATGCATTAAAGAAGAGGACATCTACAAGACAACTTTCTAGACTGGAAATGGGGGTTTTGAGTTTGTTCTAGTTCCATTTTTTTAATTAATGCTCCAACTACCTTTATGTGCTTGATGAATAATGTGTTCCATCCTTATTTTGACAAGCTTGTTATTGTGTTCATTGATGATATATTGGTATATTCAAAAAATGAAGAAGACCATGTCGAGAATTTAGCAGAAGTGTTGTTGAGATTGTTGAGAGAAAATTATATGTATGCTAAGCTCAGAAGGTTTAGTCTCTTTCAGATTGATATACACTACTTGGGACATGTCGTTTCCAAGGATGGCATAACAATGGACCTAGAAAAGGTAAGAGTTATCATGGAGTGGCAAGCTCCCAGGAATGTGGATGAGGTGAGAACTTTCATGGGGTTAGCAAGTTATTAGAAGAGATTCAACAGAAACATATCACAAATTTCGTGTCCTAACACATCATTTTAGGTGAAAGATAGGAAGTTTGAATAGATACAAGAGTGTGGGGAAAGTTTTGAGAAGTTCATTTAGTTGTTGACACATGCACTCATGTTAAATATTACATATCCAAATGAAGAGTTTGTAGAATGTACATATGCTTGCACGATAGGACTCGATGGAGTCCTTATGACAGAAGGATAGGTGGTATGCTATGAGTCATAGAAACTTAATGAGCATGAGCACAAATACTCGATACATGATCTTGAGTTGGTAGTGATCATGCATGCACGAAAGACATGGAGGCACTATCTTCTAGGTAGGAGACTTTTATTGATGAGTGATCACAGTGGGTTGCGGTACTTATTTGACCAACCCAATTTAAATGGTAGGCAGACTCAGTGGTTGGAAATGATCAGTGAGTTTTATTTTGAGATAAGGTATATCAAAGGTAAAGAGAACAGGGTGGAAGATACTCTTAGCAGCAAGATACAAGTAAATCACATAGCAGTTATGAGCTCCTATGGGATAGATTTACAGGATAGGATTTTTCAGGCAGGTCAACGGAATGATAGGTATATGGAGATCGCACACAAGTTGTAGTAGACTATAGGTAGTAGTATAGGTACAAATACAGGTAGTGGTACAGGTGTAGGTACACATAGTGGTATAGGTATAGGTACATATGTAGGTGCATAGGATGTTGGCTATCATCTCATGACATATGGATTGGTTAGGTTTAGGGATAGGATACATGTGCCATATAGAAGTGAGCTCAAGAAGGTGATCTTGAGGGAGTTTCATGTGAAACGATATTAAGGCCACCCAGGTTATCAAAAGATGCTGACAGTAGTCTATAAACTCTAATATTGGTCTACTTTTAAGAGAGACATGGTAGAGTTTGTGGCTAGGTGTTTGGATTATCAGCAGGTGAAGGGAGTGAGTAAGTTTGTTATGTTTTCATGTTTGTTTTATTCGCAATAGGATTATAATTGTAAATAATGCAATGAGCTAAGTTATACAAATCCATCATTAGTATGCTTTTATTACAACAATCTTGTTGGTTGTATGTGTTGTTGAACACCCCGGATGGTGTTCCCCCAAGTGTGAGGGTTCTGTAACAGCCTTGGTAAAAAGTACATGTAAAAAAAGTTAATAAATGAAAAATAATAACCACGATTGATGGGACACTTATTACCAGTTGAATGTTGGGGAATGCATAGTGATGGGGATCACTTGTGGTTAATTAATGGCTAAGGAAATTGGCCAAGGAAATGGAAAAGGCTTTGGAAAAGAAAATTTCCATTTTAACAGATTTACCTATGAAAATAATGGAAATTAGGAGAAAGGGGAGGTGAAAGGTCACAGGTGGCATGTGAGGAGGGAAATGATGGAAAATCATTGAAAACGAAAAAAATATAGGCCTCATTAATAAAAAGGCTTGTGAGGATCAGTACATAGACTTTTGTTAGTTCATTTTTGGAGCTCTCTCTCTATTCTCTATCTCTCATACTCTTGGAAATAGAGTTTTCTTGGAGCATTCTTATAAGAGTGTGGCATACTTGGGATTTGGAGAAAGAGGGAAATGGAAAAGGAGGAAAGTGTAAGAGGACATCAAGATCAATAACTAAAATGGATTTTCATTGTAGGTACCAATTTTCATGTACGTTTTTCTCGCTAACTTTGGCATGCATAGCATATGCATGTGGTTTATTGGTCATTATCTATCATTGGTATGGAGGATTTCCTGAATTGATAGTAGATTTGACTAGGCTTTCTATTTCTTGGATAACCATGGTGTTGTGGGTTCATTTCCTTCTTTTTCAGGTTGGCTCTCATGTTTCCTTTAGCTTGGATTGAGTTACTATTTTTGGAAAGACCTGGTTGGACAAACACTCTGGAATCCCTATAACACCATGGGTTGACTTACTATTCCTTGAACCCTTGGATGGAAAAACATTCAAGAAGTGATTGGTGGGTTGAGTTACTTGTCCTGTAATCCTTGGTTGGACAAACATTTTGAAATCCTAACAATAATTGTGGGTTGAGTTACTATTCCTAGAATCCTTGGTTGGAAAAATACACTCTGGAGCCCTTGAAGGCTTGGATAGAGACCAATGTGGTGATGGTTTGTGATGTCCAACCATGAGGTGGAATAATTATTTGATGGGTTGAGGTTTTCTGTCCTCTAGAAGCCCTGGATGGTTTTGATTATTTTCTTTTATGATATCCCACATTCATGTATGGAATATGGCATGAGGGTGACTCGATGAAGAGAGATTTGGGTCAGCGATATCTACAATAAGGGGTTTCATGGAAGCCCCACAACTGGTTGTCCTTTGCATCATTAATATGAGTTTATTTCTACTTGTTAACCCATGATTATTATACTGGTTTATATTTGGATTATATGCTTCTTTTTCCTTCGTATTTCTGTTCCTATTATGGTGGTCATGAACATGTATTATGACAATGGCTATGTTTGGCTCATCTCATGATTTTACCTGTAAATCAATGAACAATGTATCTATAGCCTAATGGATGAAACTAAAACTATTTTTTTGAGGAATCAATGCTTCTTAGCCATTCTTAGATGAATATGAGACCCCAATGCTCAGATCTATTGTTTAAGCCTATAGATTACATGATTGTGACATGTTTGACGAAATGAATGTCATGGCTAGTAGGGGTCCAATCAATTACTTGTTCAAGTAATTTGTATTTGGATCATTATTCTATTGTTATCTTCTAGTTCTGAATGTGTCATTGAGTTCTAGGTGGTGGCCTAAGCTTTGGGATTGTAAACATGGTATACATATCGGAGTCACATACATAGGTCTGAGGATAAATGTCCCAATATACATGCATATGCATGATGTGGGAGCATTTGTAGCCTCCTAGATTCATGCTTGTCCATATCAAGGCAGTCTTCTAGGTTTTAATGGTCTAAAAAATCAATGCGACCTTTGAGCTCATTACCTCAATGGTTGGGATGGATCCTGGGAGTCCTATTATTGATGTGTAAGGTTTGTATGGTGTGTTTTCATTGATTCCACTTCCTTAACTGACACATAGGAATTTGAATCATATCATAGTAACTTCTTGTCACATGTTTACCCAGTTGGTCAGTTACATAGGTAAATGTGGGAAGATGGTGTTATAGAAACTACAAACTTTAATCATCTATACCAATCAATCAAATCTTCTCAAACCCTTGTAATTGTTATCAAATATTCTCATAGACTAGCTTCAATGATCAAATCAGAATGACATATCGATATTCATATTCTGATCACCTGAAATAATAAGTTTAGTTAATACATTCACATTCTCTATAGTAATTCAAACATTCAAACTCCCCTGCTCATATAACGTTTTGTCGTATACTCCATATTTGTAGCACTAACATACTCTTAGTGCATTCCTGATTTTAAGCATAAAAATTCAATATTTTGACCTACAGGCATAACTGCATCCATATGATTTCTTCCATGTTGTTGGATGCCTATAACCACACTGATAATATTTATTCCATGCACTTGGGGCTTGGGCTAATAGAAAGCTTCTATTCTCAGACTAGAAATTGTTGGAGACAAGCAATATCAAATATTTCTCTATTCATGTCCCAATATTTTACTCCAACAATAAATAATCATCTTTACATTTGATGCAAATGATTAAGTGTGGCAATCTTATGGAGAGTTTCTCCCTCTTCATGAGCAACTACTTTAGTAATCATCATTCAAGTCATCAACCTATCTATCATAATATTGTCAAGCATCAACAAAACTATTAGATAATGAAGTCCAACTATATCAGGTTCTAAAAACATATCTCCATCATGGTCCTAACATGTTAGCTTAAGGTACTTCATCATGTGGTGACATCAAATTCTCATCAAGAGTTAGAATCTTATGATTAAGGAAGCTAACAGGTTTATGAACATAATTCGAAGATCAAATTTACTACATAAATTATTTATTATATTATTTAATCATCAATATAGGGCATCCAAATTTATCCCATTGTCTAATTAACTAACGTTATCAAAATCTAAACAAGGTCAACAAGAAGATCTTGAATATCAATCTTATTTCTATACTTTTGTCATCAATGTTACCATGCTTATTACAAACACTTAGTAGTATCAAGATGCCATATATAAGAATAAATGTGCTATCCTTCTTTATAAGATCAGGAAATCCATTATGTCTAAAATGAGACGTGATTTTCCAAACATCAAATATACCAATATCTCAAAAATCAATTTTTCTTAATAAAATATAATATATTTTTCCAATATGAAGTGCATCATCGCAGCATGAGTACCATGCATAAAATCTATTTTCATATATATGAGTCATTCAAGAAGGTAAAATCCCCATCATACCTTAGGGTTTAACTTTCCATTAAATATTGTAGCTGAAACATAACATTGAAACAACACACCATACATACCTTGTAGTATTCAGATACCTATGTATCTTGTTATTTGACATTGGCAGTGACAACACTTTGTCAACTTCATTGACATGTGCAACTACTACTATTCTCTTCCAGCACTAGCCATCCTTTCCTACATTTCAAATGATCCTCAACAAGTATCCACTTATCAAATTTCATCAAGGGGTTAGAAGTATCCAAATGCTCACATATACATGCAGGAAGTAAAAGTAATAATTAAAACAATAAACTCAAAAAACAATAGAATCAAAAGGAGGTAACATAAATATAAAAGACACTTATCTTCTAACAAGAGGAGATAAAATCCCTCTTTAAGAGTCATGAATTTCCATTAACAATATACAATTTTTGCCTTCAATATATCCAACAACTATCCCTAATAGAGACCATATAGGGCTTCATAAAATTTTCATAAGTGCTTGAACATTTTAACATTGATCACGCTATGATTTCTAGATTTTATATCTCAAATATTTGTCATAAACTAGGGTTTCTCCCAAAACCCTAACCACATTATATCAATAAAGCACTAATATCCAAATTGTCTAGGGTTTCCTTCAAATCTTATAATTCTTTTACGTATCCTTCATCTTCTCATGCTTCCATGAAAGTTGCCTTTATAGGGGTGATATTCAATGACTTTTATTCAACACAATTCTCATAGCATGTTAATTTTCTTTAGGGCTATATTGTTCATTTCTTTGATAATTGTACTTCTTCATTTACACATTAAATTCACCCCATAACATCATATCTTTATTCAATTTTACAACATTATTCAACAACATATGCAATTATGTATAAAAAACAACATCATCATCAATGAACCAAAACATAAAGGAACAATAAAAGAAAAAATTCACGAATAGAGAGAGCAGGATTAGTTAGAGACCATGACAAAGTCGACTACGGGGAAAATGCTTTCACATTATTCTTGTTATTAGATTGTGATTCAATGATTCAAAAAAGAGTGTATAATGATCCATATTTTCAATCATAAACTTAACTAGAAAAAATCAACTAATCAACATCCTTAAGATGAATCCAACAAATCTAATAATCAAAACCCTACTTTAGATGCCTACAACCAATTATGACTATCTGCGGTCAACTAGTAAAAAATCTGGTTAGCAAAAAAACCAAACCTTAGGTCTGAGCCACATGGACAGAGTTTCATGTGTGTGGATGAAACACATCAACCACACACATAAGACTGCATCCCTGTAGGTATGACCTAAAACTACTTTTGTCATGCATATTGTCAAAAACCAAAACCCTAGCACACATATGAGCTTTAGACCTTGAAATCTTACACCTGTGCGAGAAAAATTTCCACGAAACATCTCAAACTTGTGTGAGCCAAACCAAAGAAAGATAAATAATGATCATCATGATGATATCCAAATGAGGTTAAGGTTACTTGTATTTATATCCTTCGATGGGTGTCTAATTTTCTTTAGTGCTGACATGATCAAATATGCACATGTGGGATTTCATTAAAAAATACACCTTCCATTGTACAAGTTGAGTGCTTCAATAGTCAAAATTAGTGCTCTCAAAAATAGGAATCTCATCCCATGGTTGTAATTTGTCATTGAGCTACCAAATTAACAACCTTACTAGTTATTAAACTAATATCTGATATTGAATTTATTATTCATCCTTGTTCCATAATAGTGTTTGGTTTCTTGTTTCTCAATCCCTAATAAAATACTATAGTTTTATTCTAACCCCTAGTAGTCCTATATAGTGGTGTTATTTAGAATTTTCCTCTTCAAATGCATCTTACCCTAGCTAAGAGAAGTTACATTCAAGGACTTATACTTCACATATTTGAGATAGTAAAAGCATAAGACTATTAACTTCACATAACCATTCACTATACAAGATATGCTCACAAATTGAGTAGATAGGTCCCAAATTTATTCAAGAATAGTTTATCCAACTATGTACATACATAAGGGAATATTAAATTACTCTTCTATTCAGTTCATGCATTAATTCTCATTAGCACAAGAAAATTTGTTATCAACACATTTTAATTTCTCCTACTATGATAAATTTTTCTTACTTCCCAATCCCATTCATTTCAATGATCTGACAACCCCTAGTTTATTTTCTATGTAAGTAAAATCCAACCAAGGTTATAAGACACATATTCTAAGTTGAATGGTTGGTAGACTCTTAGGTCCCTATACTACTAGTATAACCCCTTATTTTTATTAGTAGAACCCCCTTATTATATGATTGTGCCCATGTAGTCCCCATATTGTTATTATTGTACCCCATTGAAGCCCACTATTGTTATTATTGTGCCCTTACATTATTATTGTTGTGTTGGCTATGATTATATTATGACCCCTTAGACTCCTATATATAGGCTGAAAGAAACAATATGGTTAGGTGGTTTGTGGAAGTTGCTCACTTTATTGGGTTTCGTATATGTTTCTGATAAATGTTTTCCTGTTGTGAATTACGATCATTTGTCCTTGTTATTATGTTGGTTTGATGGTTTTTCCTTCATGGTAAATATTTTGTTTATATGTTGTTTATAAGATTGACTTAAGATGTGCTCTATCTATGGACCTTATTATTCTTTTATAAGCTAATGAATGGTTGATGAATGCATGGGCTAAAATGTGTTCTTGAAGCTACTTGAGAGGGAATTATACATTCTCAGTGATTATCAAGCAAACTGTAGAGATTTGCATTTAGATATGAATTCATGACTTGTAGCTTACATGTTCACCATGTGTTTGACAAAATGTGTATTGTGTAATATGGCTCTCTAGGTCAATATCTCATTCAAGTTTGAATGTCTAGTATTGTTGTCATATTAATCATTCTTCTCGAATGTTTCAGATAGTTTTGGGTTGGATATTGGAGGATAGGCTGAAAATCTGGCTCACATCATAGAATCACATGCACATAACTAGAATATTTGGCTCATAACCACTAGCAACTACGATTATGAATGAGGTTGGAGCCTCATAACCACATGCATTGCTACTTGTGAGTGTGTTTGAGGGTTGGGTCAAAGAAAAAGTAGTTCTAACTAAGGATCTGGTCATCAGAAGTTGTGTACTAGATTCTAATTGATTTAGTGCTCCTAACGAATATCAATAAGCTGTTAGTCCTTGGCCACACTTCCATCACTAGAACATGGAGGTTGGTTCATGTCATAGTGGCAAGTCAGTTCACATTTTTCTGAAAGGGCTTGTAAAAGTGCGTAAATGTGGGGTGACATGTTATAGGATGGAATCAAAGCTTCCATGTTCAAACACTTGGACTTGATGGGCTACATGTATATGGTTATGTATGCATATTAGATCCAACATGCATCATGGTGGTCATTATAGAATACAACCTTTAGGTGTAGGAGTCCCATATAGAATACAACCTTGTTGTTGATGCAATGGGTGCTAATGATATGCCTTAGCTACAATTACACATAGAGTGATGTATACTGACTTTGGTGAGAACAAGTGTATGACCCTATGGAGAGTCAAGTGTGATGCATGAATGTTTTGCCACGTAGGAGGGAAAATAAGTGAGCCTCTTAAAATCCTACAATAATACGCAACTTGAAAGGAAAACACAAACATAATGACATCACAAGATAATATGTGAAATAATTCACAAGTTAACAATCATTAATTAATACAACATCACAAATTAAACAAGATTTGTACCAATGCAAATGAAATAGTTCATAAGAATAAGCGTAAGTTAAATAACATACATTGCAGATATAATAGGAATATTCCTACTACATTTACAACATATGCATGAAAATGCGTCGACTCTAAGATTTTTATTAAGTAAAAGTTCCAATCATACATACACCATTGATAGATCACTAGCCCCAATAGTGGAACATGAAGTCAACATCAACTACTCCTCTAAAGCAACATACTTGTCTATGCTACGGAGTAGAGAAGGCTCTCACAAAACTCCCAAGCTCCTGACTCTAAGACTAAGCCTACCGAAAACATTAGCTCCCAAAAGCCCTTTTCATGAGTTATGAGATTCTATTTCTAACAAGAGTAGGCAACTCTTCAACTTGCCTTTGTGTTTTTGGACTCCCCTCATAATTCTTCAACTTCTTTACAAAATAATTCGGTACATTACATCATGTGGTGGTAGGGAGGGAAGGAATGTGGAGTGGAGTAGGTGGTATGGACGACAGGGGTGGAGTGGAAGATTTCTTTTTCTAATTTGTTTTTTATTTTTTTTTTTTATTTTCTAATTTTTTTTATTTATTTTCATTTTATTTCATTTTTTTTTAACTTTCTCTTCCTTTTTTTGGTATATATATATATATATATATATATATATATATATATATTATTCTTTATTAACCTAAGAAAATATGGTATTTATTTCTTTTTTCTTTGGTTTTATTTATTTTTCCTTAAATAATACATATATTTTTTTAAATCATTATTTAATTTTTCCTTATAATATATATATATATATATAATATATATATATATATATATTATATATATATATATAATATATATATATATATATATTTACAATTTTATAGATTTTTCGTTTTCCTTTTCCTTTTTTTATATATATTTTTTCATATTGATTTTTTTTGTCATGTTTATTTTTTTTTTTATTTTGATGTCTTATTACTGATATGAAAATCACTAAAAAAAAATGTTTATTCTTCATACATAACAAAATTTAAAGTGTCATAAAGAAGGCCTTTAAAAAAATGTGTTCATACTTTATTAACACTTTTCAAAATCAGCATGAAAATCACTAACATTTGAAAATATGTTCATTCTTAATACATAAAAAAAAATTGAAGTGTCAAAAAATGCTCCAAAAAAAAAATTGTATTATGAATCACCATTTTCAAAATCGAGTGATTTTTTGCTACCTTCAAAAAACAAGTACAAGGTAATTTTCTCGTTTGATTGGTAACTATGTTTATTATCAAGGCTCCTTCAATGCCCTTCCTTGTTTTTTCTGTAAATGTAGTTACATAACCTTCACCTCCCAATTTCCCTATTGAAATTAGATTTTTCTTGAGATCTTAAACATGTCCTTCCTCCTTTAATAGGAATTGGTTTCTATTATCTTACTTTATGAAAACCTTACCCATTCCAGTTGTTTTAAATGATTTATCATCACCCATATGAACCTCTCCAAAATATCATTGAACATAGTCCTGAAAATGTTTCCTATCAAGTGTGCCATGGAATGAAGCCATGAATCTACCACCTAGTCATCAACAATATTTTCTAATGAATGAATCAAAGCATCTTGTCACACATCACCTATTACATTCACTTCATGATTTTTCTCCTCTTGTCCATCTGCCTCTTTTCCCTTCCAAGATTTATATCATTTCTTCAGATGTCCTTTCTTCCCACATTTCTAGCATAGTGTCCCCAATCTGGATTTGGGTCTTGCTTTCCTTGACTTACTACGATGTCGCATGACCTTTTCTCTCTATAAATTTCTTCCCCTAGACTTTGAAATCAAAGCATTACCTATTATCTCACTTAAGTTTTTATGTTGCATTTCGTCGCAGATGATAATAACAAAAACATCACAAAACCTTAAAGTACTATATCAAAAGACAAAATTATTGATGGCCATGACTAAGCCATTCCAACTTTCTGGCAATGAGCATAGAAATAATAATAACTTCATCCTCAAAATTTACTGCAACAAAATTTAACTAACTAATAACCTTGTTAAATTCATTTAAATGATGGACAACCGTTATACCTTCTCACACCTTCATATTGAATAAATGCTTCATAAGAAATATTTTGTTTGGCACTAAGGTTTTTTCATATAATTTGGTCAATGTCGTCATTAGATGCTTTGTTGTCATTCCCTTTGAAATGTTGAAAGCCACTGACATTATGAGGCATAGTCATATTGTTCCGAGTGCCTTTCTGTCAAGAATCTTGTATTCTTCATTCATCATGCTTGTCACCTTCTGTACTTTTCCATTGAACGTTAGGTAAGGATCTCTCTGGTACAATTAATCATCCATTTGTATCTTCCATGGTTGTTAGTTTTCGTTGTTGAATTTCTCAACCCTAAACCTACCATATTATGCCATAGCTCCCATGCAAACCAGGAATCCTTCTTTCCTATGCATTTATCAAGCAAAGAGACCTTCAAGTTTGATATCAATTGTTAGAAATTATTTAACAAAGAAGTTAAACATATAAATTATTGTAGAAAAACAAACAGATAAAAACATAAAACAATAGAGACACAAATATATGTGGTTCACCCAATTCGGGCTACATCCATAGACAGAAAACCTATCTTTTTATTTATATTATCCAACAAAATGAGCATATACAACCTACAACAAATCCACTTAAATTTCCTCTTCACTCTCGCACAACCTCTCCTCTTTTCTTTGTGCATATAATAATACACAGTAACAATACAATTCCCTTATATAAACTGAGGGTTTCCTTATATGCCAAAAACTCCTAAATTAACATAACTTCTACCATCATATTTTCATCTAATGAACAACCCATATTGACTATTAAATTACAATATTTTACAAGGCAATTTCTTTTCTAGTTTTCAAGGTCAAAAATTTAAATATCTAGATTTTCCTTTAGCTTCTATGATACCCTTAACATCAGTGCCCCATACCATTTTCGATGTTGATCCATCTTTTTCCTTGTCTTTTGATTCATTTTCTTTAGTGGAATAATATTTCACAAAGTTTGAATCCAATCCCTCTGATCCTATTCCTAGTTCTTCCATCATTATAGATATTGCCGATGATGAGCCTAAAGAACCTATTTGGCCCAAAACTATTGTTGAAACACACGCTATCCCTTCACTTGTTGTATCTTTGTCACAAAGCCCTGTTTCATCTCCTCACACTACGATGCCTTCTGAAACAATTTATGATTATCCTTCTCACCAATCTGACCCTAAAGATGGGGATAGTTTCCGAACTCAAGGATACAACAGAACCGAAGTTGAGTCTAGAAACAATCACTATGATGCTTAGGAAATATTTTCGTATTGTAACCAAATTCCATCACTTTTGACTCCTTAACACAACTCCATACACCTAGTTGGGACCCAAGTTATTGTAAAGTAGCTTTGTACCTACTTACATAATTTTTTGATGTTGTTCCTCCTCTTTCTTTTCATGTGATTGCCAAAATCTTAGAATATTTCTAGCAAGAATAGTATCTTCAACTAGAGAATTAAAATCAAGAACAATATGAAAAATCTATTGCGTGTGGCCAACCATTGCAAACCAAGTTTCCCCTACTGAAAGTATGCATACATCTGACCATCAACACTAGTCATTGCAGTAGTTATTTCAATTTATCAGGGCTTCGTCAACTCAATTGGAAGATCGATTGGTAATAATTGTATCAAGTTATAATGATCTTACCGCTCTACCTGAACAACAACAACAACTCCTCGGTGTTACGAAAGAGTGCGATGACTTGAGTTTGGAGAAAGGGAAACTAACCAAATAGGTTGGGGATATCAACTATAAACTTCAAAGCATTTGGCCAACCATTAAAGAGTATGTCCGTAATGTACTATGGTATTTCTCTCTATGTGAGCCCACATAGCCTATTGAGTCACAAATAGGGATTTGTATAGTACTATTACTGAGCTCTGAAATTTTGTTTTTGATCCCACATAGTGACTCTAATAGTATATCAATGAAGTACTTGCACATACATACACCTCTAGAGATATGCATCAATAGTGTTCTCATAGTTCACAGGAGATTTTTTTCATGAGGTTCAAGATTGGAATTGATTTCTTTCTAATCGTAATAAAATTTTATATTAGTTACGTGAACAAAGAAAGAATTTAGCGGAGCAATAATTTGTGAGAACAAAACTAGTGCAACATCAAAATTTATTTGGTATTCATGAAGTGGTTGACAAACACATTCATTTCTTAGAGAAGGCATCACATAATCAAATATATATTCTTCATAATCGTCAACCAACTACCATTGCCAAATACATGTAATTGTGCAGGTTCAATTTTGATGCAGACTATGAGTGGAAAAATTTCCTTGCCTTGTTCCCTGTGGAACCTCTTGTAAAGAATACAACCCAATTTGTTGACCAAGCTAATGTTTTTCATGCTACCTAAACTACTGCAATGGATGACTATAATAGTTTTAAAGAGCAATATTTGCAAAGAGATATTGAGATGAGTCCTTTGTTTAAAGGAGAAGGAGCACAATGATAAATAATTAGGGGAATTTTGAGGTCTAAAATGGGATTCCTCAGGAAATTATGGAATAATAGTGGAAATAATAAAATAAGATTATATTAAATCATCAAATTTTATAGGGAAAAAAGAGAAAACTATTTTTTCAACGTGTACTTTCAACTTATCTCCTTATGGGTTTACTCAATTTCGAGTGGAAACACTCATTGGATGCATAATTTGATTACTAATCCAAGGATTATCCATGTTGCATATGTTTTATGGACCATGCTACACGAAAAATGAGTAATACATGAAAAATGTAATTGCAATCATATCTTTTCATGTATTTATCATTTTTCATGTAGAAAGGCCCATCAAAAGCATGCAACATGGGAAATGCTTATATGAGGAATTAAATTTTCTATCCAACAAGTACTCCCACTTGAAATTTGAGTAAAACAATAGGGAGATAAGTTGAAAAGAAGAGTTGAAAAAGTAGTTTTATTATTTCATTATCTTTTAACCTTTTTACCTTTTTACTCCAAAAATGGTGAATCATCCCCCATGGTTTCCATCATCATCTTGAATCATATTGGTTATTCTAAAATTTAGTTTGGTTGTACATTTTTCTTAGGGCACCCATTTTAGACCTCAAAATTCCCCTAATGGTGCATCAAGACCATTAGCACAATGATAGGAAGGACCAATTATACAGAAAAAGGATTAACTCACTGGAAAGTCAATAGATTATCACTAGGGCCTATTTGTTACTTCATTTATTTCAAGAAACTTTTATCAATTTTGAAGCAAGAGAGGTGTAGATAGGAGTAGCGAAAGTAGGAAAAACAAGCCATACAATAGGCTAGAAAGAATTGAGGAGAAGATATAAGAAAGCAGCAACTAGAGAAATAAAGTAGTTATACTAGGACATTCCACGGTTGTGGAGGAAGGATCAAGAATCTAGAAGTTTTAAATAACCAAGCTGAAAGTGGATGAGACAATTGGATCTTTTCAAATGGGTTAAGCTTGGATAAATCTAGTGAGGATGGATCATGTAAAAAGAGGAAATCTATATAAATCCATAACGATCGAGTTGTAGGGAGAGATATAGAGGGAAATATGCAGACATGTTGTCAACATGAGATTTGAACTCTTTATGTATGTAATGTGAGGTATTGTAGCCCTATTTCTATCTAATTTTGAGTCAACTCTGAAAAGATGTTGTGTAATATTAAAAAATCTACATTGTAATAACTCAATTCTTTAAGATATATAAAGAAGAATATTGTAGGGATTATATTTATGTGTTTGTGATTGCATGATGATGTGGTTTGTACCCCTTTAAAATTGTGTCAAGCATATTTATATCTTGTGCAAGGTTGTGTGAGGATCTATGAAAATTAAGGAACTCATGTATAACTTATGTAATGATCTAAATTTTTTAGTTGTCTAGATTCCCACCTAACATTTAATGTCTTGGCAAGGGTCGGGTTTGAACTTCCTCGCTTGACGAGGATTAAAAATATCTACGTTGTGATAGAGTACGACAATCACCTTTGTTGGCACGTTGTGGCCAAATCCTTAGTATCTACATCAAAGCATTTCACCAACAATGATAAACTAAATTATCTATAACAGGAAATCCCACCTAATTTATTATGAGTATAAAACATTGATATTAATCTTTGCAACATTTTTCACACTTTTCTAATAAGTGGGGTACATAGGCATCAACATGAAGGTCACAATTCTAAGTTTAGAGTTGGATTAGGCTTATGAACTAATAGATCCATTGACTTGATGGCTCTAACACTATCTTTCCTTCTATTTATTAGAAGGGGAAAAAATTTCCATCATGTTTCAAGCCTTTGAATATCTAATAATTATGATAAAATGGATAAAGGAGAAAAATTGTATAAACTTTTCTCGGCATTATCCAAGTTTAGGATATTTACAAAGCTTTTGATTTCATTTTTTTTAATAATATTTATAAATAAGAAAACACTAGTCTAATAATCTTTCCAAAACTTAAACTCATACGGTACATATTTCAATGGTACATTTTGGAAGACAAAGAGTCTCATAGTTATAACCATTTTGATTCCCATTTTCATGAAGAAGTCCAGGCTTGAACAAAATTTCTAGGTTTTAGATAAAGAATCTTCATCGGAAACTTTGATATATTTTATATTAAAGATTGTTAATATAAATATCAATGTGTGTAGTAGTTTTATTTTGAGAAATAATATAATGAGTAGGTTTTGTTCATTAAAGATGGCTAAGGAATATGGGTGAGTATGTAAATTTAGGTTGTGAATGTTTAGATGCTACATTGAAAGGTTTTTGTTTTAATAAAATTTTCCTATAGCCACTTAGAAATGGCCTAGTACATAAGATGGAACTCATTATTTTTTGTATATTTAAATGATATCAAAGCATATGATAAGTGGAATTTATTTTTTCTTTATTAAAAATTCTAACGATGATTTTTTAGATATATAAAAAAAAATAAAAATCATTAGCTTAATTTAGTTTCGAGTTTTGTTTATCTTAACATATCTTCTTATATTTCTTTATATTATTATATTTTTCTTAATAGTAGTAAAGATCATTTACAAATTAGGAATTTCCTTGGTAAATTATGCTTAAAATAGATGATTAAGAACATTGTTATATGTTCTCCAAAATGTATATATGTTTAACTAATTAACAATAATAATTAAAAGTTTAAATTAAACTATAGCTTAGTTCATTTTCATGTTCTTTGAATCTTGGCAATATCAAACATATTATGGAGTATGAAATGATTCTTGTAAACATAAATATTTTTATTATTATTTATAAATGGCATTTTCATATGGTGACCTTCTCATAACTGTGAATTAGTCACTCCCAAGAAGATAGGAAGATATTTGTTATATATATATGTGGCTCTTTTTCTTACTAAAATAGTTTTCCAAAAAAAATGAAACAAATCTAATTCATAATCATGGGAAAGGCTTGGTTTATATTAGAAATGGCCTTCAACATTTTCAATTTTTTTAAATTAGGAATCAGCAAAATTTGATAATACAATAATTCTAACCAATACATTATGCATAATTCAATTAATAATGTAAAAATATGTGAATGCTTTTTAAAATATATAAATGATTTATAGAAAATATGTGAATGGTTTTTGAAGTATATAAATGTTTTTTTTTAGTTTTTTTCTTATTTTCTCTATCTTTAATTAAAATAAAAACCATTTCTTTCCTGGATCACTTGTTTCAATCTTAAATTTCTTTGTTGTCCATTAAGCTTTTGAAATCCTTTGGTTTCAATCTTCTCAGGAAGATTCCAGAAATGAAGTCAGTCAAGCTAAAGGAAGATTGCGATATCATGGACCATGTTAGGCTTTCCATATTATTGGCAATCATGGGTTGCACATGCAATTAAGAATTGGGAAACTCAAGCTAAACAAGCAAACAGTGTGATTCCATCAAATTTTGGGAAATTTTTGGGAAATTGGGAAACTAAAGCACAATCAATCTACTCAGTATAATTGATCCATCTCAGTTGAACGCTTATGTATTAAGCACCAAAAGATTATAAACAATTTTTTGTTCATTGGTATTTTAAATACCCGGCAAACAACCTCTGAGGTTCTAAAATAAGATTAATTTACATTTTTTTCGATTTGAATGCTCAAATATCAGGGCCGTAATTCTTGGTTTTGATCGTTTTGGTTGTCTTTCTTTCTGTTCGTTTTTGGTAGCCCGTAGATTGCAATTTATGTAGTAGGGCCAAGAAAGGGATGTTGAAATAATTTAGTGTGAGCATTTTGTGTTATGTTGTAGTCTATAGATTGTAATTTATGGAATAGGATAGAAAAGGAATGTAGAAATAATTTTAATGTGATCATTTTGTGATATATGCTGATATAATTAGATTTAAGAAAAAAATTGCTGGTAAATTTTTTTATATATGTTTTGATCCTTTGGAATTAATAATGGGTATGATTGATTGTTTGGAATTAGTAATGGGAATGATTGCATTATAGAATTGGTTTCATTTTAAATTTGATTTGTACGCTGATATAACTAGATCTAAGAAAAAAACTAGTGGTAAATTATCTTTTATATATTTTGATCATTTGGAATTAATAATTGGCATGATTGCACTATAGAATTGGTTTTATCTTAATTTTGATTTAAGAGAGCCTTAAAAAGAATTGAATTGCAGAAATATAAATCTTGTTAAAGGTGCAATTATTCCAAATGCTTAATACTATAATGTTGTCAAACACACACATGGGCAACAACATAATATGAAAGATAAGCATGAGAGTTCATTTTTTATTAATAAAACATATGCATTTATAGTACATGGTTTGATAGTTGGGTTCCACATCCCAAGGTCTCTTGGACTTCTTTAGTCTATTCCTCTTTTACACTAACCAATAGAGGATTAGGTGTCCAACATTCCCCCCCTTAATCCGAAGAGTTATGTATGAGTCCAAGAAGAGAGCCGTAATACAAAATGTGCAAAAATGGATGGCAGGACTAGGCTGAATGTGCTCTCTGAAATGTTGGTATAAAGGGCAATGGTTTAAGGATGACCACCAAGACTCGAATGCTTAGTGCAATTCCTATAACTCTTCCAAAACATGCAAAAAGATGAGGTCTTCTGTTAGAGGAAGTGCTCCTATTGTTTCTAAGAGGGAAACCTTCAACCATGAAAGGGAGGTCTCACCTCACATAAAAGGAAGAACTTCAAGCTGAAAAGGGAAGTCTCAACCTATGATGGTTTAAGGATGACCAACAACTCTGGAATGCTTAATGCAATTCCTGGAACTCTTCTGAAACTAGAATAAAGCTAAAGTCTTCTGCTAGAGAAAGTGTCCCCAATTCTATTCCTAGAATTCTTCCGAAACTGGCAAGAAGCTGAAGTCTTCTGCGAGAGGAAGTGTCCCAAATTACCAACTGAAGTCATGCTCAAGGGCATCTTTGTCTCTGGCTATAACTGTGAATCTGATATGGCAGGTTGTGGCTCAGGCTCACTTGATGTGGATTTGAAGCTTGTAGATGACCATCATTTCCGCCTTGTCAGATACAAGGTGAGATGATGGAGGAAAATCAACTACAAGATTGTTCAATACACTAGAACAAGTTCTAACATCTGACTAGAATATCTTCTTGGCTGTTGATGCCCATTGCCAAGAAGCGATCCATTTAAGATGAATCTTTGTTCTTGGATGAGGTTTGTTTTTGAAGCATTTGTTTGAAGAATGGTTGGTTTTATGAAAGTGGTTACATGGTGAAAATCAAAACAGTGATCTTTCAAATGGCCAACTCGATTACAGTGTTGGCATTTTACAATTTGTTGTTGTGGAAGAGGGGCAGAATCTGGAACCACTGAAGGTGAATTGTCATGAGGAGCAGGTGAAGATGAACCATCCTGAAGAAATACAACACTTTGAAATTGGATTGGCTTTGAGTAGTCTGGAATATGAAAGAACACGTCTTTGTCATATCCAAGGCCATTTCTATGCTTGTTGTGTACAAGCTGGTCCCAAGGTCTGATGATAGGCTTGGGAAGTAAAAACTAAACTTCTACATTTGCATGCAAATTTGCTTCTAAAATGAGCACTGGATCTGAATCAACTTTCTTCTTATGGGAGTCTGTTTCAATGTTCTGAACAAAAATAGGCTTTGAATAATGACTCCTCTGTTTTAATTCTGCTCGTTGTAGCTGTGATTCAAGCAGCAAAAAATAAATGTTTTCTTGTGCATGTTGTAAAGATGTTTGAATATCTCTAAGAGTGTCTTTGCTGACTTTAATTGTGCTTCCACCAGTAGATAAGATAAGAGTGCTTAATAACTTCAATAATCCGTGAATTTTCTCCATTATTCAAATAATCAAATCAATAAATGACCAAAAATGCACTTGTAGAAACAATAATGGTTTTAGAAAATTAATTTGTCAACTTTTCAACATAAATTAATTTGCACTGCTCATGTTCTCACTTCACAGTATCTTGTGTCTCAATTTCTACACAACAATCCCAATATTGTTGCTTTAACAGAATGGCCAGCTTGACATGTTTGCAGCCCACAGGCTCTTCTTTTCTAGCAATAACAAGACCCTAACAGAAATGAGATTATCTTCTATATTTCATCGACCGTACACGATATAACATGAACATCCATGCACAATAGCCTTCAATTCAATTCTCTGCTGAACCCAGTAAAGTGCTCTCTTTCTCTAGATCTTCTCTTCCTTTACGAAGCAAATAATACACAATGATATTGATAGACTGTTGTACGCACACTACAAGCTACTACAGGCACATGAAATTTGGAACATGTACACGAGCTCAGCCTCTCATAAACTTACTACTACAGGCATGTAGAAATCAGATCATAACATCGGTGGCTGCAATTTGATTCCTTTGATCCTAATATTGCAACTTGGCTTCTCCAATGGCTAGATGAATTGTCTCCTTTCAATAGACATGGAGAAATGGCAGATGATTTGATCCACTTAAGCTCTTGAGACTATCGCTGATCCATCTAGAATAATATGGCTCTTTCTCCCTATTATAACTCTATTAAACACACATATCGCAGCGACATAATCTAAAAGATAAAACATGAGAATACAATTTTATTAACAAATCATATACATTTATAGTACATGGTTTGACCGTTGGGTTTCACATCACAAAGTCTCTTGGACTCCTTTTGTCTATTCGGCTTCAACACTAACGCATTGAGGATTAGGTTTTCAACATTTCCCCCTTTAATCTGAAGGGTTATGTATGAGTCCAAGAAGAGAAATGTGTAGAAATTCATGGCAACCCTAGGTTGAATGTGCTCTCTGAAATGTTGGTATAAAGGGCGGTGGTTTAAGGATGACCACCAACACTAGAACACTTAGTGCAGTTCCTGGAACTCTTCCAAAATTGGCAAGAAGTTGAAGTCTTCTACTAGAGGAAGTGCTCCTATTGTTTTGAAGAGGGAAACCTTCAACCATGAAAGGGAGGTCTCACCCCGCATAAAAGGGAGAACTTTAACCTGAAAAGGGAAGTCTCAACCTGTGATGGTTTAATGATTACCACCAATTCTGGAATGCTTAATGCAATTCCTGGAACTCTTCCAAAACTAACGAGAAGATGAAGTCTTCTGCTAGAGGAAGTGTTCTCAATTTTGTTCCTAGAATTCTTCCGAAATCGGTAAGAAGCTGAAGTCTTCTGGTAGAGGAAGTGTCCCAAATTGCCAACTAAAGGCATGCTTAGGGGCATCTTTATTTCTAGCTACAACTCTGAGATTGGTGTGGCAGGTTGTGGCTCAAGCTTGCTGTATGTGGCTTTGAAGCTTGTGGATGACCATCATTTCCCCCATGTCAGATGCAAGGTGAAATGATGGAGAAAACTCAACTACAAGACTATTCAATACTCTAAAACAAGTTCTAACATGTGATTGGAATATCTTCTTGCATGTTGATGCCCATTGCTAAGAAGCGATCCATCCAAGATGAATCTTTGTTCTTGCAGGACATTTGTTTTTGAAGCATCTGTGTGAATAATGGGTGGTTTTATGATAGTGCTTACATGGATGAAGATCAAAACGGTGATCTTTCAAATGGTCAGCTCGGTCATAGTGTTGGCATTTCATAATCTATTGTTGTTGCTATGGAAGAGGAGTAGAATCTGGAATAGCTGGAGGTGAACTCTCATAAAGGAATCCGGCACTCTGAAACTCAATGGGCTTTGAGTAGTCTGGAATATGAAAGGACAAGTCCTTCTCATATTCGAGACTAGTTTTGTGTTTGTTATGGACAAGCTATTCCCAAGGTTTGTTTGTGGGCTTAGGAAGTGCAAGCTGAACTTCTGCATCTGCATGTAACCTTGTTCCATTATTGGGTACTAAATCTGAACCAACTGTAACATTATTGACTTGCTTTTAATGGGTTGCAGTCTCAAGGTTCTGAACAGAAACATGTTCAAAATGACTCCTCTATTTAATTCTTCTTTCTGTAGCTGAGATTCGAGCTACAAAAAATCAATTTTCTCTTGTGCATTTTGTAGACCGAGCTGAATTTCTGTGAGAGAAACTTTTTTGATTTTTAATGTATCATGAGTAGTAGACAATATCAGAGTTTTGAGGAACTCTAATACTTTATTGATTCTGGCCGTTTTTCTTCAATGTTAGAATTACACCTTAAAAATTGATCACAACCATCAATATTCTTTATAAATGTGCAGCAAATGATCAGTGTGCAACCAACAAGCACCAATTACAATCCATTACATAAAAATAAGAGTTTACTCATGACCAACACTATGTTCTAACAATACAACTGACTAAACTTTTCTCTAGAAAAGATTACTCTTATTTGTCAAAACAATCATTCCCTTTATACAACCCACCAAAATCTTATGCAGCAGTCAAAGTAACAAGGAATCAATGCATATATAAAAACACAAAAAACTATAATGAGTTTTAAATAGAATGCCACAACTAGGGTAGCAGCAACTGCAAACTTGCTTGGATCCTTCAAATACTCCTTCACATTCAAAATAGAAATGATGGCTATCAAAACTTCAACAGTTATAGCACCAAGTCATGGACAGGACTTGAATGCTCATATATAAATACGTTGACCAGGGTATGAAACAATAATCTCTGATCTTCCCAATTTCTTCAAAGAAAACAATAGTCCACTTCGACATTCAAAATTTGAGATACCATTCAACATTTGAGATACTAGATTTGAGTAAGTTACTAGCAGATTTTTGGCTACCTCTTCAATGTATATCAACACCTCAGTATCATCTACAGCAAGTTAATAAACACATCCCTTGACTCTTCTAAACTTAGCTCACAAGGGTAAAAATCGTGCCACTAGTGTATAGAAACTCGTTCCCATAAATTCTATGAGACCGATCTTGAGTGAATCAAAACATTTGAATCTTGAATAACTTCTTTTTCTTTTTTTTGTCTTAACATGCACCTTTGGGATTACCTCCTAATGAACACAAAAAGGAGATAAATATTCAAACAAACACTTTACTCTTGTTGGAGTATGGACTTAACTCTGGTAACCCATCTCTTCTCTGCTTGGACTTCAGGGAACCACACCCAGCACACAAACATGTTGTTTCTTAGTCCAGAACTCGCACCTCTAGTTGAATAAACCCATGGCCATCAAGGGGAGTCTCTTTTAGGTTCTAACCATGGCAAAATTGATCCCTTAACTAAAGATGAAGAGCCAACAAACATCAAACTCGTTTCTGCTACACACACAGAGGTTTGACCTCACATTCTCCTTCAGAACTTGTTCCTTTCAGCATTATGGAGCTTCGTCACTAAAATCCTTTTTTTTGTGGAACAAGAGAACCTAGTATATTTAGTAGCCATATAAAACATAAATATCCAATTAGCTCCAGCAAACTATTTTTAGTAGAATGGAGTGACTTATAGCAAGAAAATTACAGTGACTACTTGTTTCAGCTGTAAAATTCAGATCTGATATTCAAGTACAAACTCAGAAAATACATAGGAGCACTCAAAAAATAAACAGCGGCTTGTTCTAGGTACCAATTCAGAGCAACTCACCGATTTAATAGCACATGAACAGAAGTACTAATTGCATTTGAGCTTAGCTCGATGCACAGAAATGAAGGGACTGGTAATATGACCCTCTTCATGTCTGCAATAGGTTGTATATTGCCATAACGAACGAAATGTGTTTCACATAGACGTCCTTGTCAACTTTTAAAATGACGATATTGGAGGCCTTGGCTGGTTCTACTAAATCAAATTATTCTTCGGTAACCCAAGTTATAGAGGATTCTTATACCGTGAATATTTCAGTGTACTCATTCTTCAAACAATGTACACACTTGTATTATTGGACCAGTTACACGTAAATTATGGGCCAGCACAGACTTGAACACATACTAGGAGATTATTAATGTATGTTACATAATTCAACTTCACTGCACATACCAGGAGATTATTTGACAAATGGGAAAAGATAATTTTATTAAACACGCAGGGAAGAAACCACAGAGCTCTAGAAAAACATAACCTTCAATTATTCGTTGGAGATGCCTTATGCAATCTGCAACATTTATGGGCTTCAAATAGTCAAAAGTTGTATCCCTTCTATAATACTTTCACATCATTCGAATAGCCAAAAGCTTCACAACGTCGGTGCTCATGACTTTGGGAAGACGTAACTTCTTGGATTGTACACTCAGATCTTATGGCAAGTGAACGGTCGAGCTACTAGCAAAGAGTTAAGCTTGTAGGAGATGAGGAACAAGCACATACATGTGAACAGTGAAACGGATACTGTATTTTGGTAATCTATCAAAGAAATAATAAGGGTTTGAACATAGATGAATACATCATTCAATGCACATAACTCATGCTCCAGTGTTCATAGAGGATAGAGCATGCAATCTTCCTCTTTACGGTCACAAGGATAGGTCCACTCAAGAAAGAGGGATGGCAGAACTGAGAGACATTACCTCCATCATAACCCACACGGGAGAGAGAATTTACTGTGATTTCACTAAGAGAGAGGAGTGTTAATTAGTTTGACCGTGATTCGAACTTAAACAGGAACACAACAAAATTCAGAGATAACCATATACACAAAGATGCAGTGGAAATAATACTCCATTTCATTAATGCAAAATACTGAAATATGCTTACAACCAGAAATGGAAATAAACCAGCTAGGGCGATGGTAGCTTATCTCTAAGAAGAGATGTGTTCGCTACATGCCTCTGAATTGTGTTACAATGAGGCTTGAAGGCCTATTTATTGTTGAGAAACAATGGAAAACCCTTAACATTCCAAAAGCTAACCCTAGGAGATGAAACACCAAATTGTGGGCCCTGTTTGGGGTGAGTTGGACAGCCAACCTCCCGGGGTCGCGAATTGGTCATATTACCTCTGTTTGATGCGCATGATAGCCCATTGGAAAGATCTCTTCAAGGACTATGACGGAAATTTTGATTTGTTGACTGAAAAATCGCTCACGATATATTTCCCAAAAAACATCGTTTAGGGCCTCAAAACAACTCCGGAAGTTTAGTTCTCGAAAAACTGCTAAAAATAGTAAACTGTACTATAATTAAGGAAACTGAAAGAAATGGTTGTGGGGGTCCAAATGGGATAGGTGGGTGGCCACCAACATCTACCTGGATCATTCCTCCCCCCTTAGGAACAAATAGTCCCCATTACGTTCAGTTCCTCCTTAAGTTGAGGAAGCTTCTGCTGAGCTGGGTCTCTAGTGAGCTGTTCTACAATCTCTGATGTGTCCAGAAATGGTGGGAAGCATGGTCGACGATGGTCCACATTGAAAACTCGGTGCAAGCGAAGGAATGGAGGAATGTTGTGATTCCAAGCATTGTTGCCCGTAGCCTTGGCACTGGTGTATGGACCATGTCAGAGTGGTCTGAGTTTCTGATGGGTTCTGGTAAGGCGTTCTCTCTGCAGATGTAACCAAACTTTGTCACCCACCTGAAACTTGTGTGGTACCCCTGTGGGTGAGGAGAAGTTGTTGCTGTGTTCTATCATGACCATATCCCTTTGTTGTTGCTGCTGCATGGAGGAACCCTTTGCGGGGGTCATGGATGTAGCAATGATCTTCCCTTTACTTTGGGAGCGAACCAAACAGGAAATAAATTTCCTAGTTTGGGAGATGAGCTTGCTGCCTTTCTTAGCAGAGATCAAAGAGGTGGCGGTAGGTGGGTCTACCTCCAGTATCCTGTATAATGAATTATCCAAAGAAATAATGACAGTGCAAGGCCTTGACTCATACACAGCATGTCGCTTCCACCGGTACGGTTGGCCTAATAGTACATCACAAACATTCAGAGGTGTAACATCACACAATACCTCGTCTGTGAAGGGCTTGATGCTAGAGGGAAGGTGGCACTTCTGGCGAACTTTGAGATCTCGTCCTTCATGAAGCCACCCGACTGTATGGTTGCGGGTGTGATGTAGTCGGTAGGCCCAACCGCTTCACGACCTCTACTGAAACGAGGTTCTTTTGGCTCCCACTATCAACAATGAATTGCAGCAGTGAACCCTTCACCCACATTTGTTATTGGAAAAGGTGGTCCCCCTCCTCTAGGTCTTCAGGCTCATTCTTCTGGATCTTGGTGGCGGGAATAGTGGCACTGGGCTTCGCATCAATGATCTGCTTCCCTTTGCCATTCCCCTTGTCGAGTTCTGGCTCAGGGTAAGAACATGGATATGATTTGGAAGCCTTCAACTCGGCCACTAGCGACTGCTTGGTCTGACACTCATTTGTGTTATGAGTGGGACTCTTCTGAAACTCACACCACTTTCCTGTGTCCTTCTTCGACTTCATGGTGTTGTTATTTTCTTGCGGCTTCGAAAGGTTGTCTTGGGTCACCCCGCCTTGTCTTTGTCCTTTGGGCTTCAGATTTGCAGTTCCAAAGTCTCGCTTCTTCTGTTTGAACTTTTGCTCGATTTTGACAGCATATTGGTATGTTGTGCCGAGTGAGGAGATGTTCAAGAAATCCATCTCTTCCTGGATGTATCTGTGTAGGCAGCCGCGGTATTTGAGTACCAAATGCAGCATAGAATCTTTGATACCCAACTATGTGTGAAGGGTATGAAAAATATTTGTGAACTCTGCCACATCTTGGTCTCGTCCCTACCGCAATGTGGTCCATTTGATGTATTTGTCCTCATAGCTTTTGACAGGGTAGTACTGCTCCTTGATGGCATCCCAAAAGTCATTCCAAGTGGGTGCAGCTGAAAATAGTGAGCCTGTACTTTCATCCTTCTACTCGCAGTAGGTTTCCCACCAGTCCTTGACGTGAGGGGCTGCTTTGAGAAGAGCAAAAACAATCTTTTCCCGACTTGAAAATTCATGAACAGAAAAATACCCATCTAGCAGATTTAACCATTTATCTACGGCATCTACATATATTTTACCCTTGAAGATGGGGATTTCAAAATTAACTTGTACCTTAAACGGTGTGGCCTTCCTAGAGTAGCTATTGGAAGCTGATGTGTTGCCTCTGGGTAGCCGCTGAAGGATCTACGCAAAGTTATCCATCATCGCGTTCCTTTGCCGCTCAAGGTCTTCTTCGAGCAAGATTTTGATAGGATCTCCTACCCCCTCGTCTTTCTTCTCATCCACCATGGGAGGTCGTCGAGATTTATGAGGCTGGTCTTGCAAAGGTTTGACCAATTCAAGCCTTAACTCCTTATATCCCGACCTCGTTGGGGACATGCAAAGAAAAACAGAGAAAAAAATAGATCGTTCTGATACCACTGATCCGGATTTAAACAAGAACGTAATAAAATATAGAGATAACCATAAAGACAGATCTGCAGTGGAAATAATACTTCATTTAATTACTGTAAAATACTGAAATATGCTTACAAACACAAGTGGAAATAAATCAGCTAGGGCGATGGTAGCTTATCTCTAAGAAGAGATGTGGCGGCTACATGCCTCTGAGCTGTTCTCCACTATGTTATAATGAGGCTCAAAGGCCTATTTATTGTTGAGAAACAATGGAAAACCCTTCACATTCCAAAACCTAACCCTAGAAGATGAAACGCCAAATTGTGGGCCCCGTTTTTGGGTAAGTTTGTACATCAACTTCTCGGGGTCGCGAATTGGTCGTATTATCTTCGTTTGACGCACATGATAGCCCATTGGAAAGATCTCTCCGAGGAATATGACGGAAAAGATGAATTTTTGACATAAAAATTTCTAGCGGTAGATTCCCCAAGAAAAGTCGTTTAGGGCCTCAAAATGGCTCCAAAAGTTTAGGACCCAAAAAACTGCTAAAAATAGTAAATTGTGCTATAATTAAGGAAACTGAAAAACTGAAAGAGACAGTTGTGGGGGTATAAATGGGATAAGTGGGTGGCCACCAACATCCACTTGGATCAGTGCCATAGGAAACAACCTCATCGGGGTTAATGCTCTTGTAAAGCTCTTTCCCATTGAAGAAGTCCTGCAACAACTGTTGCACTTTGGGAATTCTAGTAGACCCACCAACCAAAACAACATCACTGAGAGAGATTTTATCCATCTTAGAACCTCTAAAACACTTTTCAGTAGGCTCCATATAATTTATGAATAGATCCATATTCAGTTCTTCGAACCTAGCTCTAGTAATTGTTGAATAAAAGTTGGTACCTTCTACAAAGAATCAATCTCTATGGTTGTCGAAGGAGTGGATGAAAGAGTCCCCTTGGCCCTTTCACAAGTGGTCCTCAATATTCTCAAACCCCTAGCACTACCACTAATATCCTTTTTCAATTTCCTTTTAAATTCTTTTACAAAGTGGTTAACCATACTATTATCAAAATCTTCACCACTGAGATGGGTGTCACCAGTAGTAGACTTGACTTCAAAAATACCCTCTTCAATAGTCAAAAGTGAAACATAAAATGTTCTACCACCCAATTCAAATATCAATACATTTTTCTCACCCATACCACGAACTTTCTTGTTCAAAACATAGGCAATAGCAATAGCACTAGGCTCATTGATTATTCTCATCACATTCAACCCAACAATCACTTCATCATCCTTGGTAGCCTGCCTTTGGGAGTCATTGAAAGATGAGGAACAATGATGATAATGTCATTCTTTATTGTGACACCAAGGTAAGCATCTACAATCTCCCTCATCTTCATCAACACCATGAATAAGATCTCCTCTATGGCGAACTTCTTCTCCTTGTCTTTGTGATTAACAATAATCATGGTGTTGTCACCAAGCCCCCGAATTAACTTCAAATGCCACAAATTTATGTCATTCTAAATAGTGGAGTCATTGAAACTCCTTTTGATCAATCTCTTGGAATCAAAAAGGGTATTGGTGGGATTCATGGCGACCTGATTCTCTGTGGCATCTCTAATGACTCGCTCAGTATCAACAAAACCCACATAAGAAGAAGTGATCTTATTCCCTTTGTCATTGGCGATGATATCCACTATATCATGTTGCCACACCCCAATGCTAGAATAGGTAGTACAAAGATCTATATCGATCGCGGGGTCGTCTCCCTTGGCGACCATTTCAAAACTCTATAGGAGATATTACCCCCAAATTCAAAGAACAATTAAATAACATAGAGATGCAATGGATCGTTCAAAGGCAAAGCATGGAAGTCACTCCCCTTCGAGATTTGTAGCCATGCATATCGTTACCCAGCTGTAGAGATCCTAGATGGGCACATGCTAGGAGAGCACTTGCAATAGTGATAGAATTTTCCATAATCCTACTGACTTGCATTTTCCGAAAGCGTTGCAAAGCCTATTCATTGTGACCATTCTGAGTAACCTAGCTATCCTCACAATCCATGACACAATGTCTCTTTATCCTTCAGAAATAACATCAAAGCACATTGCATTGCCTCTCTATTTTCGAATTTGGCATACATATCTACAAGGGAAGTTTCCACAAGGGCATTGTACTTAAACCTATTGTTGACTGTGTAACTATAGGCCTGCTTTCTATGTGGTGAATCTACCATGTGGACACAAGCTGGGAGAATACTAGCAATGGTGACTGAATTAGGTTTCATACCTTCCACTTGCATTTCATTGAAGAGCTCTAGCACCTGCTGAATGAGCACATTCTGAGTGAAACCAGAAATCATGGCATTCCATGTGACCAAGTTGGGCTTTATAGAAGCCAAATGCATCTAATGAAAGAATTCCAAAGCCTCATCACCGTACTCATTATGTATATAGCCTGCAATCATGGCATTCCATGAGATTACATATTTCTAAGACAATCCCACAAACACGTTATGTGCATCTGCTACACTCTTGCATTTAGAATACATTTCAATCAAAACATTCCCAACAAGAATATGTGATTCAAACCCACTTCTAATAGCGTAACCGTGGATTACCTCGTCGAACTGTAGACACTCGAGATTTATGCATTAATGGATTAAACTTTCTACAGTTATGGAATTATCCTTGGTGCCTACCGGTTGCATTTGATTTAAAATTTTCAAGCCTTCATGATCATACCCATTATGTGCATAGCTCGCAATCATTGCATTCCATGTGATTGCATCTGGGTCCACTCCCATCATTTGCATTTGATTAAACAGTTCCAATGCTTCCTCCAAATGCCCATTCTATGCATAACCCTGCAGTCATAAACATTCATGATACCAAATACCTCATTCAACAAAGAACAACTGTATGTATGGCCCTGTGTTTAAATTTATATTAAGTTTCCACTTAAATTTGGTTAACGTTTTTAACCACTTTAATTTTCATTTTGAAAGTTTTGGGTTGGTTTTGGTTTTTTCGGTTCACTCTTAAAATTTTCTTTGGTCTTTTCTTTCTCCACATAAAATGGGTTGGAGGAGTTGGACAGTGGTTGAGTTAAAGTGGTAACCACTGTTTTTAATTTAAATTAAGACTTCTCACACACCATTGATTAAAGTAGGGAGGGGATATTGGGTTATTCAACCAATAATTTTTAATTAAAATTTATTAAACTATAAATCAGGTAAATAGAAGTAAATTATTTAAAATAATTAGTGGTAATTTATGCCCATGGGCATAGAATAGAAAATAACAAGGTGTATTGTTAAGGCACTCAGTGGCGTTAAGGTCACCAATTCGAAATTTTGTAGGCAAAAATCTAGTCATGCTTATGGCTAGTGTGGCCCACCTCTAGTGGTGATTTTAATAGCTTAATTCCCCTAGCTCTCGATTAATCAAGCAAAAGGTTAAGTGTGCAGTCATCTCAAGAATCGCACAACTTAGGAAACCAAAAAATATTAGTAATTAGAGCATCTTACACACTTCAATGTTTCAAATCCTATGCTACTATAACTAACTTTTCCAATGAGTCACATTGTAAAAAAGAAATTATGAATTACAAAAAATATTATCTCATAAGCCACGAGTAATGTCCATGGTGTGGATGTGATTTTGTAGCAAGCCAGATAACTAATGATGAACAGAGTTTAGGATCTAGAGGGCATACTACCCATGATAATGCAACAGAATGAATCCTTCCAAGATTTGAAAATAGTTTTATACTATAACCAATCGTTTGTGCTAATGTATCGGTAGTGTCCATAGAGGTCTTTGTGGTAATGTGATATATGTAGACGAGTCTAGGTGAAATCCATGGGTATATTTGATTGAGTAATTAATACCAAGTTGTAGTCATATGGTCAAGCCATTGGAGAAGATAGGATATAAAATTGTTATAACTTTTGAATAGACAACAAAACCTCTTCTAGACCTATTGTCCAGGGTTGAATATGCCTCTTGCATTTTCAAGCTCAAAGAGTTGGCACAATTAGTCATTTCGAATTTTACTAGGCATTATTCTAGTTCCATGCCATTAGGTTCCAATTTTGAATCCCATGGCTGAGGCGTGTTATCCACTAGTTTATATTTGGGTTTGCACATAAATTTCAGAATATGGAAATGAAGGAAATACAGGTTCTAATTCATGTCTTTTCATAGTAGGTTGATCCCATGGAGTTAACAAGGTAGCTCTATTCACAAACAATGGAGAAAATCTGTGACAAATAATAGTGATTGTTTACTTTGAATCCTTTAAGTATGAAAACGCTGAAGGCAATAGTTAGATTCACATTTCAAAGAATACAACAATCATTGAAGGCATATCAAGTCTTCAATGTATGAAATAATTTATCCTTTTGCAAAATTTTGTGCAAGGAAGTAGGGATATTACACCTAACTCCAGGCCACACATAATTCATTAGAAGTATTAAAGGATATTTGCATATAAATATCAGTGTCACTAAAGCAGTCCTCATTGATATATTTGGCCACAAAATGGTGTAGAAAGATAGCATGTCAAAGTCAACTTCCTATGGATGATTTCAGCTATAAATTTTGCAGCACCAAGAATAGATTTTGTATCCTTTACATGTGTGTTATTTGGAGAAAAATTGACTTTGAATTGAATATTCGCTAATGGGTAATCTATGATAATTTTTCCTACTGGACATAGACATATTGTGAAATTGGTGAAGGAGAAATAAGCATGGATATAAATAGTAAGGGCTGTGCAGGGTCATCTGAAATGATTGTCGTATGTATGCCTTGTAAGAAGACACTAGAACTATTAGGGTAAATGATGTCTTTTAGAAATGTGCACGTGATTGGGATAGGAAAGCCATCACGAAGGAATTTGATTGTGTTCAGAGAATATTTCATGGAAGTGAGATCTCCAAGGTGGGAAACTTATTTTGAAACTCCAAATATTATTAGAAAGAGGGGAGTTGATTATGAGGTTGCAATTGGTACAGTGATGCAACGTTTCTTTCCAGAGTTAGAGATACGATTATAATTTGGTACCTCCATAATCCATTTGTGAAATTCCTTATCTGATCCAGTGATATGGAAAATAAAGCCTTGTTGAGAAAATATATTGTCATCATTGAATTAAGAAATATGTACACGAATGCACTGTACATGAGACTCTTTGCATTAAGAGTGGTGTTTGGCAATGGTTTTTTTATACAAACCTTAGATCACATTAAGTATTTCCTTCCAACTGGAGATAGTGGCATAATTATAACACTTGATGATCCATGACAAGAAACGATTGTTCACCTATAGCAGACTTGGAATTAAGGCTCTTAGAAAAAGAAGTACTAGTATTTTTTAATATGCTTACGACATATCTTTTTTTTTTTTAAGACTGTCGTCTTACTATGTGAAATAAGGATAAGTTTTCAAAGATTATGAGGATTAAAAATATGAAACTGATGCCTCTTCCAGACATTTAGCAAAGGTTAAGTGGTAGACTCATTGGCAGAGTTTAGTTCCTTTTGAGAGAATAATCCATAAAGGAAAATGGATCTGAAACAACCCTTGTTCAATAGATCGTAAGTTAAAGAGAGAGGAATGATCTCATGTTGGTCCATAATTATGGTGATAAGGTGAATTAGGGTGTACATATAAATATATGTATATGTGCCACATTGGAGAACGTTTTGATGAGCTGACTTACACAATTGGGCTGGACCAACCTGTTCATTTTGGAAGCCAACTTGTATAACTTGCTTTGGAGTTATTATACATTATTTTTTTAGCGAATTTGAATGATTTCCGACCTTTTGTGGGGTCTTTTCCTACAATTCCATTAGAGGAACCCAAGGAGAGTTGGTATTCATGAGGTTGAGATTTCACACTTGGTTTGTGGTCCTGCTTTGAGGAGAAGCCGCTTGCATGGATTTTTCATTCATATTTTATAGACTACATATTGTATGTTGAAACCCAATTTTTTTCTTTCAAAGTCTACAGGCATGAACAAACCCATCTATTCCCTTTGAAGGTTGGAATGCACAATATGAAGTCCATACATTCACCATTTAGAGAGGAATTGGGTTTGGCTTGCATGATTTAAGGAGGAGGAATATCTTTGAAGATCGATTGCTACATTTTTTAAGCCCACTTATCCCCCCATGGAGAATGGAACTGCATGTTTTGTGAAGCAAGAGATCGTCGAGGGCCTATGGAGGCGAGATGTTCTGAAACAAACCCCTGTTGTTCCCCTCATTTATGGATATGAGTAAACTTTGAGGCCTTTTACCCCTTAATTACAATACAAGAGGCTTAAGAAGCACATAATTTTGTATTTTAAATAATTAATTTGAGAAGTGAGCTTTTAACCGCTTCATAGGCTAGGCTATAGGCTTTTGATTAAGAAATTAATATTTTATTGTAAAAAGAGGTTGATCATCTCCCTAAAAATAAAAATGTGCTTCTTTCATTTGTCATGGTGGGATTGGCGGAGAAATCCCTTAGGTTGTTCTTAAATTTCTATTACTTTCTCATTGTAAAAGAGGGCGTGGAAGGATGATAAGAGTAAATTTTTGTGGGGATGGTCTTGTGGATATTTTAAACATTTTGTTGATTTTCATGGCTAGGGTTTGTAGATTATGGAGGATTATCATGTGTAGTTATATTTTTCTAGTGGATATGGTGCATTCACTTGGTTTATTTTAGATATATCCCTTCTTGAAAACGCTATGAAGGTTTCTAGTTGAGAGTCGTCCATTGAACTTCATAGATTTGGTAAGATTCTAGGATTTTTGGATCTTCCAATGTTAGTAGTGGGATGCTCTATATATCAACATATATCCATTTTCCTTCTCCCATAGGAATCCTTAATTAAAATCATATGCCCCCAAAAAATATTGGTAGGGTAAGGAACTGGTCTCCATTCATCCCATAAACTTTCATACCTTGAAATTTCACCAAAACAATTTTGATGGATATAACCTTCATGACACCTTCATATTTATAGCCTTAAATCTTACCAATATTAACCTAGGGAATCCCCCCTTGAGCATAAGGAGATATGGCCTAAAGTGGAGAAGAGGGGTGGTGAGGTGACATGACCCCCTTTTAGTTTCACTCGGATCACATGTGAGGTTTTGTCGATTTCATCTCCTAAATTGTGAGTTTGTTTGATAAGAAGGTGTACTAGTTTATGCCAATAGGTTTGCTATTAATGACATCCACAAATGTGGGGAAATATGCCTTAAGCTTCTGTATAATGCTTTCCAAGGAATTTGCGCGTTTCAACAATATCTATTTATTAATAAATATAAAAAATAATGACAACTAAAAATGAAAAAATTTCTCAAAGAACTTGTTTACATAAATATAGGTCGATGGATAGTTGCCATATTTATAGAATACTCTATTCTATTTATAAATCATGTAATGAGCACAAAAAAATGAGTGTGTAACTATTTTTCCAATAAGTCTTCTAAGTTTGTTTTTCTTTGAAGAAATATTGTCCTAGCATTGCTTTGAAAATTCCAAATATTTTTATAGTTCGGTTGGAAGGTGTAGAAAGATCAAAATAGTCCTAAAATCCTTGAAAATCACAGATATTCCACGAAGATCCAGATATAAATTTGTAGCAGAAGAAGAGAAAAAAAACCTTATTAGTGACTAAGTTTGTACATAAATCCTTCTAACGAGCAACTCATTTCAATGCAAGACTAAAATTGAAAAAAATGATACATGTTCTTGGACGTAGGTTTCCAAGTGAGGAGAAGGTTGAGAATGTATGTGTTCATAACCATTAGATACAGAACTATGCAAGCCATTTGTTTCTTCTCTCTATCCATCGATCTCTCTCTCTGCATCATCTGTATCATTATATAATGGTGATTGAAAAATTGTTTGCAAAGACCATATGATATATCAAATTCTAAGATAGTGGTTTTTGGGTTTTCAAGGATTATGAAGGTACTAATAGTTGTTCGCTATGATTTTATTTTATCTCTGAAAATAACCCTATCTAGTTTAAATACGAAATATTTGTGTTGTAAATTCGTAATATTAGTGAGGGTTGTTCAAGTTGAAATGCCAATGAAAAATTCACGGTCATATTCACTATGAACTGTTTTTTATTTTATTACTGTTTCTTGAAAATGTGTTTCTAACAAAAGATTCTAGTTATCGAAATCTTAATATGGATTATTAACTAAAGAATACATAAAATAAATGAATGGTAAAATATTAATAAGTCATATATTTAACATATGAAATATATTAATTATTTTGAAAATTATTGTTAATAATTATAAAAAGTAAAATAATATATCTACGATGTTAATGATTCATGTTTATTGAGACCATTATGGTTTATGAGACCTTATAAAAGTAAGTGATTAATTGCAACTTTTTAATATTTTATTTCTATGATAAAAAAAGGAAGGAAAGAAGTTCTCCTAGATCGCTATACTTTTGTTAACAAAACAAGTCAAGAAGGTTGGTAGTGTAGAAAATATTTTGGATATGAGAATAGATGTGAGTAAGGGCTAGGTAATCCAAGAGAAAGTATTTTTCATCTTCATCTCTCTTAGTATTGCAAAGATTGTAGATCTTTTCTTCCTAGGGTGTTTTGGGAATAGAACAATGCCTGGTTTCACTTCAAAGCTCATAGGAGTTAGTTCTTGCCTTTGCAATGTTCAATTTATTCTTAGTATTGATCAAGGCAAAACGATAATCCTAGATAGCAAGAATGGGGTTGATCACCTCTTTATAATAACTTCACATCATTTTCCCTTCTAGCTCCTTATCATCCTGTTGAAACTTATCCTTAAACTTGGAGGTAATAACATTTTTAACATTATCCTTATTTATAAGATGATCTCCTCCTTTATATTCGAATGGTCGAGCCAAGACTAGGCATCCTTATGCCGACCTCACTTGAAATGAAGGTAGGCTGTTTGGCTTGAGTTAGAAGAAATGTTGGATACCCTCTTAGCTTCCATGTTGTAAAGTTTCTTCTAATACATTTGACATGTAAACATAGCTATGCTTTCATTGGAGGAAAGGCTATGAAACATAACACTGTTGTATCAAATTTGTGATTTTCCATTTCTGGAGTGAGAATTAAAAATGGCTAGAAAAAATGACTAATACATATAATTGTTGTACTTGTTAGTTGGTCATATTTTCATTCTTGGACTATAGTAGTGATTTATGATAATTATGTTTTATTTTTTAGTTATTATTTGGTCATATATTTTGGTTTTGGACTAAATTAGTCATTTATTTTAGTCACTTCCAGTTGGGTCACTTAAGTCATATTCTGCTAAACATTTAAATTAGTCGTTTTTAGTTGGGTCACTTAAAATTGCTCAAATTTATTAGTAATTCACTTGGAATAATTGTGGTGACTAACGTTTTTAGTCATGTAGTCACTAATCTCTCATTTTGTACTAGTGATTGTAAAAATCCTACTGAAAAGGATTGTGAAGAAAGTTGATACAATTTGTTGAATTTTATTGCTACTTGTGTTGCACTGAATCACCTTAATGGAGGAAAAATAGTTGGGTATTGACATGGCCATTGTTATTTTAATGAAGGAAAATTAATTGGATAATGAAACAACCAATATGTAGTAGGGTTTCAACTTTTCAGTTATTCATTTTATATTATGGTGTACATTAATTTTTGAGAAGTTGTATTGAATCAATCATAGTTATCATAGTTGCATTTTGTTTCATGGTAATTATGAAAAATCATTTGAGACATGTTCCTTTTGATAATTTTCTCTTAAGTGACTTGCTGACATTCTAAATTTTTTCTTGCTTCTAAATGTTGTGGGCCTTTTTGCACCACTAACAACAGGTGGACATGAAGGTTCTGAAGCAATTGTGTTTGGATATTCCACAAAATATATTTTGGATTACCATTTGAGTCTGTACTAGACATTGTTGGGGAATCAGGTAAGGAAATGAAAATGATAATGAAGAAATACTAAGAGTACACACATTTTTATTTCAGGTACGCACTACTTCATTTATTTTATTTTAGTAAGTAGCTCTCATGAAAATTTTTGAGCAATGGGATAACTTTCCTTACAGGAATTTATTATTTTATTCCTAACAAGAAGAAGGATGGGTGGTTTGTTGTGCCTCCAAGAAATGATTAACTGTGCAAAAAAAAATCTAGTGAAAGATAGTGATAGGGACCTCTTTGCACTTCAGCACAAAGAGATTCTGAAGAGAAGAATATGTGAGGTTAGTTTTCAAGGATTTAAATAATTTCTGAAGGGTTTGTATGGCATATTTATTTTCCATTTATTAGAAATTTTTTTGTTCGTAAATGAAACAACTAAATCTCCATTGGGTTTATAAATTGTACATGATGCACAAAATATTGGGATTTAGTCCTTCAAATAGAAATAAAAATTATTAATTTATATTTGTTTGGCCTCCAAATTTAAATTATAGAATATTAGTTTCTGATTGAAATGAAAATCAACGAGTGTTTGGAATCCATTATGAGTATCAATTTCAGAATTAAAATTCACCACTATGCAATGCTCACCGACATGCCATAGTTGGAAGAATATTATAATGCATTTCTCATTAAGCACATCAAGTACTCATTTCCAAGCATTTATTGGTTCATTGGTAAATATTCCAGGTGTATTAGGCAGCCTACCATTTTTTTTATCTGAATGCAATATAGTTACATGAATAAAAATTTTCTTCTTAAGAGGATAGGAACTCTAATTTCTGAGGTTAGAGTTGGTAAAAATTAGTTTTCTTTTTCTATAAAAATATTTAGAAAGCCCTCTCAAACAGTAGATCAAGCTACAATGATAACCATGCAGAGTATGATAATATTAGTATATTTTCCTTGCTTTCCTATTAGTCGGAACTAATTGACTCCCTTATTGGTTTACAATACACATTTCAGAGAAGTTGATGGGGTTGGAAACTTTCTTGAGCTGTAATTGTAGCAATTGGAAGGCTCACCACTCTTTCACCTTTAGGATCCAACCTACAATCTTCCACTATTGTTTGTTGTTGGATCATTGGGAACGTATCCTACGTCATCATTATGATGTAATCAAGTGATGTAATCCAGTCCATTGAGTAATGCAATGGTTTTGATTCGATTATGCCTTGTCTCTAGCTCCTGGAATCTATTGGTTGCATATGATCTCATAGAATTGCAATGAGTTGGTAGATTTTGTGCACTTAATTGAGGTTCACATCAACCTGCTTTTCTTGTTTTGATTCATGGTTATATTAGTGCACTTATGTAAGGTGCACATCCACCCCATTTTTGCTATTTTAATTCACGGTGTTGGAATAAAATCCCAACCACCATAAATTTAATCAACGATTTTTCCTCACTCTTAATCCTTCACAAACAATTCTATAGTGAGATTTATGTCTCTATATTAAGTCGATTGTGAATGTAGATCTAGTAGCTTAACAAGGAAAACAACCTTTAATGACATCCCTATGAAACTGGAAAAGTACCAGTTTGAATGAAGACATATCCAATATCCAATAGTAAAAAGGGTGTTGGTTATCTGTAGGTGTCATTTGGATCTACCTTTGCATATTTGTGTGATGATAAGGCACTCATTTCCACTTCCAAATTACATTATTTGTAGCTAACCCATTCGGTGTTATTGAGAGTATCCCCTAGGGGGGCGATCCCACTAAAAAGCCACTCCAATCACACTCATAGTGGGAGAATCTACGGTGTATATATGTCATTCATTATACACCCTTAGTAAAGATGGCAAGTGAAGTCTAACGTTAAGAAAAAAATCAAGTTCAAAATTATATATCGAAAGTGGAAAACTAAGTTTGACTAGGAGGAATAATTTGAGTGCCTAATTAGAGTGTTGAAGTGAATCAATCAATCTTTACCATAGCTGATAAAATCGCAATAATTTCCAAATGCATAGAAAAACAAGGATCTGAGGCTCATGTTAAGTCAATGAATAGTAAGGATGCACTAATCTTGTAACAAAAAATTGTCAAGTCAAGTCAATGGTAGCTTGATGTTTGACATTCATAGCTTCCAATGGTGTTAAGAGTTCAAATGAATTTTAGAACATGAGAATGTTCTTGATGAAATTTTCCCATGAAGTTGAAACCTGCAAATTAAATTGTTAGGAGAGAAACTAGGGATTGCATAAGAGAAATTGTTAAGGAACAACTAGTTTTTGTTTACAAACCTCAACCAGCAGTGTTTGGAAAAGGGAATAGATCCTGATAAGGCACCATAAAGGTAAAAGGTTGTGTAATGTTAGGGCCTAGAGATCATCTGGGCATGGTAGAAGAGAAATTCTGAGGGTAATCTTCCTTTGTCTACATCCTTATGTAGTTCTCCCACTTCAAAGAAAAACAATTAATTTTTCTTTATAAAAATTGAAAAAGAAATTGTTAGCGTGATCTTCCTTTGTCTACATCCTTATGATACTTTTGTTACATACACAATTTTGCTAGACAACTTTTTAGAATGATTTGAATTTAGCCTTTTGGTAAGTAAGTCCAATTATTTTTTCTTTCACTATTAGTATCTGAAGCTTGTTGATTATTATTTAATAGGTAGTTGTTCAGGAACTACATTTTTTCCAAACTATTTGGCCATTTTAGAATCATTACGTGTTTCCAATGACATTGGTATACATGTGATCTAGTTATCTACATTAAGATATTCACTGTAAATGTGAGCATTCTGTTTACTTCTTGTCTCCAACCATTTTTTTTTACATTGAACATTTGAGGTTGTTTCGAATGCATTTGTAATGGTGTATTGATGTTTTTTCAACATAACTGTACTTTGATTTTATAACACCAACAATTATAAATGCAAAGTATTCCAATGAATATTTACTAGATGGATCTATGGTTATGAAAATATTGATTACATGACATTTTCCTCATTTAGGAAACAAAATTGATTTCCTATTTTACATGGGTGGAAGATTCACTTTAAATGTAGATTTAGGCGCTGCAACTTGCTCATGTGAAACCTAAAATGTTTAGGTAATCCATATTAGCTTTCTAGCTGAATTGAAAGGTAGCAAGGGCCCTTTACCTTGCCTAAATCTTGCATCTCTGGGAATGATTTCTCTTTCAATTTCATATTTGACTTTGAAACAACAAGTTGTTCACTTTATTCAATCACTATAGGAGGCTCTTGTGACATTTTGCACCACCCATCCTCATCAAACTTCACATCCCTACTTAACACTATATTCCTTGTTCTTGGAATCTATATCTGTTAGCTTTCATTCATCGAAGATCTTGTTGATGGTTGAAGGCTCAAAAATCATCTATTTCTCATTAATAACATGAATACAAAGTTATAATTTGGGCAATCAAATCCAAATAAATACGGTACCTATGGCTTCTCACAAGCAAGTGCTTCTTCATAAGATCTGATCCAAACACATTCTCAATCAGAAATTTACCTCAAAGATTAATGATTAGTTGGAGCAAGGTCATATTAGTAGAAATTCAGTGATGGATTGTGGGCTACCTACATAGTGGCAATGATTGTCTGATATGATTTATTTATGAGCAATAAAATTACCTAGTAAAATGATAAAAGCCCAATTTATTTTCTACTATTTCTCTTCTATTAATAAATGCAATGATTTTCTGATATGATATTATTTATTAACAATAAAATTAACTACTAAAATGATAAATGTCAAATTTAGTTTATGTTATTTCCGTTCTATTAATAAACTGAAATATGTATAATATTGCAAAATTTTGTAAATCAAAAATATGAATTCTTTTCAATTTCTCATGTTTGAGTTGACAGGTTCATGATTTCTGCATGGAGAATACAAACTCTGTAGTTGGGTGACATTCTTAAATATTTATTTTGATAGGGAATTTTCTTCGAAAATGCACTCATATATAATTTTTCAATATGACATCTAAGGTACTTTAGTAATACTTATTTGTTTTTTGTAATAAGCCATATGTGTCCAAGAAAATCAAATGATTTTGACAAATGGGAGCATAAATAGAAATGGAACTTGATGTTAATTTAAAACATCAAAAATAATAAACAACACTTGATTGATGGGGCTTTTAGTTACAGCCTTCAAGTGTAAAACACTTGCATTTTTTGTATTCCTAGCTTATAGGCTTGTTACTCCATCTTCTAGGATGAAGAGATAATAAGAAAGAAAGCATTCTTAAGAACATGATATCATTTTATGGATTTTGAAATTGTTGATCATATTAACTGAAAAACGTGAAGCCTTCACATAGCATGAATCTGTAATTAAATAGTATACTATAGTATACTAGGATCTAGGGGATGATAAGAAATTAAGGAAATGTGAATTTAGAGTTTTTTACGGGTTTTTCTTTCGTTTCAGGTCAGGAGTCTATATCTATCAGAATAGTTCATTACCCCTTCCTCAACTGGAGATCCAAAAACTTCCCTTCAATATTGCTCAACAACAACTAAGTGCATTTTATGGTGGTGATAAGATTTACACAGATTGAAAAATGTTAAATAAATAATGCATCAATGACTGTTGAGTTGTGAAAGCCAGTAATGGAGTAGATAACTTTGTAGGCCACCAATAGATTGAGAACTGGCCTATATCATGTTGTGAGGACTTGTGTCAATTTTCCATCTTTGTAAAACATTCATCAAGACAGGATTTCCAATCAATTGTAGATTCAAATGCATAGACATTCTTACAATTTTTTTTATTATCGAGGAAGCCATTCCGATTACACAAGGGTATTGAAATTGTGGAGATAACCACTGGATATGAATTTAATTTTCCACCATTCAATGTGATTCAAGCTTTTGGATTTGTAGGATATATATGTCAGAGAGTAAACTCTATTGTAGGATGGAGAAATCTTGAACATTTTTTGTTTGCCTCATAATATGTCATGAAATGAAGTTCCAACTCAGGATCTCGCATGTTCAAATTCAATGACATAAATGTATTTTCAGCATATAAGTGTGTTGCTTTATTATTTTCAAGGTTTCTTTCCATAATTGTTGAGTTTTGGAAATTGTTTTCTCATTTTTATTTAAAATGACTTTGCTGTTAGCTTTAAAAAAATGGAATTTATTCTCTTTTTTTCAATAAAGAAAAAAGATTTAAGGTAATTAAAATCATTATTTAGGAACTTTAAATGTTGAAACCACCTTAAAATAACATTTCAAATGTGTTTTTCAATTTTTTAAAATATTTTTTCGTATTCTCTCTAGAGAGACAATAGCTTGAATTATGGGCGTATAGTCTCTATAGAGACAATATGTTTTTAATCTCAGCTATTGTGCTTGAAGAGACAAAAATTTAGTTGTCTCTAAAAAGATAAAAATGTAATTGTCTCCAAAGAGAAAAAAATGTAATTGTCTCTAAAGATACAAAAATGAAAGTGTCTTTACAGTGACAAATGAAATTGCCTCTTGAGAGACAAATGAAATTGTCTCTTAAGAGACAATAATGCTTTTGTCTTTATAGAGACAATAATAATATGGGTTCTATTTTTTATTTATAGAGACAATTTTTTAGGACAATAATTTTGAGACACTAATTTCGAGACATTAGCTTAAAGAAAATATTTAAGATAATACACAAGTTTCTTTTTGTCTAAAGCTAACACAATTGACTCAAAAATTATCTTAAATATTGCCTTAAAACCCCCCCACATGTAGTAGTGTAATTGTTAAAATCTTACTCTATTACTATGTTGATGACTCGAAAATCGTTGCAACAACATTGGGGGATAACTATCCAGTCCAGACCTTAAAGCATCTCCTTTTCCGTTTGGTGTGGTGGCTCTGACTGGTTTAACTAGGTCAAGTTACCTTCTCCCTATCGTTGTTGGTTTATTATATATTTTCAACCACCAATAGACTTGGATATCACATCACTTATTCTTGTTGATCAGGCAAGAGAATGACCCTTAAGATGATTTGGGTTCAGCCAAGCCACAACTAAAATTTTTCCTCTTTGAGAAGAGGACTTAAAAGAATGTAGAAATTACTCTAAATGTAAAATTATTCTAAGATGCAAGCAAAAGAAACTAATCTTAATCCTATCTTAATTAGGCAGATATAGATCTAACTCAACCAAGACCAAGATATTTAAAGTATTGGGATTTTAAATATGTCTTGTTTATAATGAATATCAAGTTAATGAAGTAGTTCAATTAACTGATTTTATGGATATCAAAACACATCCTATTGAGACCTCTTAACTGAAATAATAAACCAACAACATTTAGGAAGTAGTTCACAAAAATGATATTAATTATCAAATCAATAAATCCAATAATTAAACAATAATAAGTGGAAATAGTTCACAACACATTACTATTCAATAAATCTGTTTTATAAGATAGATTTTTGAGTAAATAGTTACTCAGAAATCAGAAATTAATTCATAAGAACAGAGATACATAATAACAATATTGAGACAAATTACCCATATTGACAAAAGTGCAGAAACATGAATAAAATGACACCTTCCTGTTATCATAAAAATGAAACTGACATTTGAAACAATAGTATTAAAAATACCAATTCATTTCATCAATTTCTCTATCCCTCGTCTCTAACAGCTCTTTACATTTCTTGGACTTCTGCCTTCAAAACTAAAGCCACAATAGTGCAAACTTTTCCCATCATGCATAATTCAAGATATAAAGGAAAAATCCTCAATAATTCCCAGATCTGATATTTTCTCTCATGTCTCCTACAACTCTAAATTCCTATTACATAAGTGCCTTTAGAAGTCCAAAATTGCAGCGGAGAGCCCTCTTTTATTACATTTTGTAATCTATTATTTATACTATTTTCCAAGGAATTCTTGAGAGGAAAGTTTTTTGAAGAAAAATATGTCTAATCCAATTTTATTCGCTCAAAATTTCAATCTTTAACTGTGGGAGCATTCTCATTGATTGAGATATTTTTCTCAATATCTCTTCTAATCTTTTCCTGCAAGAAAAAATCAAAATAAATTAAAATGCAACAATAAAATCAAAATGTCATTGCTGGCATTTAAAACAAATCCAATCAAATATAATTAAATAAATAATTGAAAATAAAATGTAAGCTTTCTATTGATGCTTCGGATGGTTTAATTGGCCAAGGATATCATTGACGAGTGAATTTGCAATTAGAAGAGGCTTGGGCAAATGAAATTAAAACTCAGAAAATTGATTTTGTTTTCAAAATTCGAAGCTTGATCTTCTGCCTGATTTTTGACCCAATAAATGAGAAAATCTGTTAGCGAAACCTCCTGAGAAATATACTCCTTGATTTTATCTTTCCAATGAACTATCCTAGGCCTCATTTGGCCAAGTAAAACTCAATCTATGGGCCTGCAAAGTTAGTGAGTCAATTTTGAAATTTCTGTTGTTGGGCTAAAAATTAAAAAAAAAATTAATTGAAAATCTAATCCTAAATTAGACTCTAATTACCTAATAATTAATTCTAATTTATTTGTTAATTATAAACTAAACTAGTTAATTAATAAACTATTATTAATTAATTAATTAATTTAAATAATATTTCAATTTAAATTTAATTAAATTATTATAATTAAATTAATTAATATAATAAAATTATTATTATAAAATATTAATTTTAATATTAAATATTACATATATGGAGAGCGGATGGTGGAATCACGGAGCAGAACAGGGTTTGAAACTTAGGGTTTTGCATAAGCGGTCAGGGCAGGAAGCGAGAGACGGTGGAGTCCTTAAGAGAGGTTTCCAGAGAAGAGATTCGGATAGTTAAGAAATATTAAGCAAGAGACAGGGGTTTATCCAAGCTTGTTGAGAACTGAAGGGCGTGATGGAGAGCAGGAAAGGGAGGGGAGAGATCCCCTCTTATAAAAATATAGCAGTAGGAGAAGCAAGCGGGAGCAGGTCACAGAGTAAGACAAGGGGAAGCAGCAGAGAGGCACCGGTTCTTGGGAACCAGTGGAAAACCAAAACAGGAGGCTGATGTTTACCAAGGGCACAGGAAAAACCCAGGTATGTTATTCCTAATAACAAACTTGAAGAATATAGATGCTATATGAGGGATCATGCTTTAATATGCAAGTTTATTGGGTTTTGGCCTACTGAGAGGGATCTAGTAAAATGGATGGAGCAACGCTGGAAACCAAAAGGACACATAGATTTAAAGTTAGGGGCGAAAGGGTTTTTTACAGTAATTTTTGCTAACTTGGAAGATAAGGAAAAAACTTTTGAGGAAGGACAATACTTCATGAATAATGAAGGACTGTTTATGAGACATTGGGAAGAAATATATAACCCAGAGAATGAGAAAATGCTAGCTACTCCTATCTGGGTCAGACTGTTTAGCTTAAAGGTAGAGTTCTGGGACTCGGATATTCTTGAAGGAATTGGTAATTCAATCGAGACTTTTGTCAAAGTGGCTGAATCAACAAAGAGGGGGAAATATACATCTTATGCTAGAATATGCGTCTACATGAACATAGCAGAGCCATTACCTGAATATATAGAGCTAGAATACCAGGACGAGATTTGGCAGCAGCCACTGGACTATGAACATATTCCCTTCAGGTGTAGAAGGTGCCATGAGTATGGACACTTGTTCAAGCAATGTCCGCAAATTAGAGAAGAGGAGATTATCAAAAAAGAAGAAGAAGAACAAAGAAGGGTAGAAAAAGCGGAGGGAGGACAGGCAGGTTTTCAGGAGGTTAGCAGAAGGAAGAGATCAGGGAAAGATGGAGAAAAGCTACAAGAAAAGTCAAAACCTATAATAATAAAAAGCCAGAACAAATTTCAAGTCCTTCAAGAGAACGAAGATGAGGGATCGGTTGCAATGGACGAAGAAGAAGAGAACGAGAGGGAACCAATGGAAGTTAGCAAAGGAACAAAGGATGAAAACACAACAGCGGCTAGGGAGAATGAAGAGGAGATGGGGGTAAATCCTAAGATAACTTCAGAGAAAATCCAGATGGAACTTGGGTCACAAAATGATTCAGGGATAGAAGAAGAGAAAATTATGAGGAAGCTGATACAGGAATGGAAAAATCTTGATGAGAGATTTATTCCAGAAACTCAGAAACAATTATACAAGGATACATTCCAAAAATACAAAGGAAAAAGAGCTAGAGCAGGGGAAGAAATAACAGGACAAATAGGGGTATATGAAAATAACAGCATAGGAATGGAAGGCACTAGCAAAGGAGGGCAGAAGAGGGGAAGACGAACACTGAATGAGACTATTCAGGCTGTAGGTGAGATTCTGGTTAACTCAGGTAAGGTTATACCTCTATCGGAGGTTTTCCAACAACCACCCAAGAAGTTATAAATGATAATTACATCCTGGAATATTAGGGGTATTAACAGTAAGGGAAAACAGAGGTATTCAAAGGAGAGATTGAGAAAGGACAAACCAGGAATAGTAATAATCCAAGAAACGAAGATTACTATGCAACAGATGGAAAGAATAATTAAAATTTTAAAAATTCAATATGAAGTAATGGGACAAGATGCAATTGGCACTGCAGGTGGGTTAGCAATCATGTGGAACCCAGAGGAGCTAATTTTTGAAAACTGGACAAGTTTACCTAGAATTTTAACTGGCTCTTGTAGAGTGATAGGATCCACAGAGAAAGTTCTTATTACAGGGGTCTATGGACCACATATAGCAGCGGAGAGAGAAACATTCTTAAAGAATGTGAAAGAAGCTAGAGGACTATATCCAGAAATGCCGTGGATAATAGGAGGAGATTTTAATTTGATCAGAACAGTGGATGAGAAAAAAGGAGGAATAAGGAGGACAGATCAGTTTATGGATATGTTTAATGAAATGATTTATGAGCAGAGGCTGGTAGATATGCAAAATATTAATGGTATTTTTACATGGAATAACCGTCGAGGAGGAAAAAATCAAATCGCTTCCAGGCTGGACAGGTTTCTAGTATCTGAGTCGATCATGAATAGAGATGTATTTCTGGAAGCCAAAATAATGCCAGCTCTTGGTTCAGACCACTGGCCAATTAGGCTGGAGATAGATATAAAAAAAAACTTCGAAAAAAAGTCGTTCAGATTTGAATCCTTCTGGCTTAGGAATCCCCAGTTTTTGGAAAAAGCAGAGGAGTGGTGGACTCAAAGTACTTTGCGAGGAAAAGGGAAAATGCACACTTTCCAGCTAAAATTAAAAGAATTGAAGGGGAAGATTAAAAAGTGGAACAAGGAGGAGTTCGGGAACATCATAAAGGATAAACAGAGATTAGAACAGGAAATGGAAGAAATCAAACAAAGAATAATAATAAAAGGAAGATCATAGGAATGCTGCAAGGCAGAAGGAATCTTAATAAATAGGCTGGAGGAGAGAAGGAAGCAAGAGGAGATCCTATGGAGGCAAAAATCCAGGATCAACTGGTTGAGGGAAGGAGAAAGAAATACAAAATTCTTTCATCAGGCCATGGTACAACATAGACAGAGAAACAGGATCCTATCCATAAAAAACGAAGCAGTGGAAAGGGTAATAGAACAAGAAGGGATTGAGAAAGTCCTAGTTGATTACCATAAAGACATCCTGACCGAGACTCAAAATGATCGGGCAGCCACTATTGAGAATATATCTAAGGAAATTCCCAAGCTGGTAACAGAGGAGCAGAACAAAGCCCTGATGCGTGCAGTGACTATAGACGAGTTAGAGGAAATAGTGATGAACATGAAGAAGGGCAAGGCTCCAGGCCCGGATGGGTTTACAACAAAATTCTTTCAAGCAGGATGGTGATTTATGGCTAAATATATTTTGGAATTAGTTGAGGAATCCCGTATGAAGCAGAAGGTATGGCCAGCTTTAAACTCGAACTTTTTTACTTTAATTCCGAAGAATGCCAATTCAGAAAATGCGCAGGGCTTCCGCCCAATTGCTTTATGTAATATCATTTATAAAATCATAGCCACCCTGATAGAAAAAAGGATAAAACCCCTCCTGGCAAATTTAATCTCCCCAGAACAAACAGGGCTTGTCGAGGGGAGACAAATTCTCGATGGGCTGGTGGTAACTCAGGAAGTCATTCATACCATAAAGGAAAAGAAGCAGAAAGGAATGATGATAAAGCTAGACTTGTCTAAAGCCTATGACCGATTGAATTGGAAATATCTTAAAAGAGTCCTGGAGTCCTTTGGGTTCAACAATAGATGGATAGAATGGGCACTCAGTATGATTTCAACACCGAATTTCTCAATTCTAATTAACGGGATACCCTCAACTTCCTTTAATGCCTCGAGAGGAATAAGGTAGGGGGACCCTCTTTCACCTTTCCTCTTTATTCTGGCGGTGGAGGGGTTAGGGAGATTCTTCAAAAAGGAACAGAGGGAAAGAAAAATCAAGGGTCTCAAGCTGTGGGGGAGCAATCTTCCAATAACTCATCAACAGTTTGTTGATGACATAATGTTGTTTTGCGAAGCAACAGTTAAAGAAGTCAAGGGTATAAAAAGAATCCTGGATATATTCATGGAGGCTTCAGGCATGGAAGTGAACAAGGAAAAGTCGTGTACCTTTTTTTTCAACACCCTGGATTCATTCAAATCTCATCTTACAAGGACGTTAGGGTTTAGACAAGGGGAGCTACCAACAAAGTACCTTGGAAATCAGATTGATTTTTATCTAACCAGAATGGTAAATTGGCTACAGGTTATAGAGAAAATCAAAAATAAAATGGCAGGCTGGGCGTTCAGAACTCTGAATATAGCGGGGCGTATTGTCCTTGTTAAATCAGTCCTACAAGCAATCCCCATTTATCCTTTGTCTATAATAGCGGCCCCCAAACGAGCCTGCTCCAAGATAAAAGAGCTATACAGCAAATCTATTTGGGGAGGCCCTAATCAGTAGAGGAAATGGGCCTTAGTTTCCTGGAAACATCTGTCAAAGAGGAAAGAGGAAGGAGGCCTTGGATTAAGAGACCCAGAAATGTTAAACAGGGTGCTGGGGGCTAAATTATGGTGGCGGTGGATGAGAGGGGGCAGTGATCTCTGGAAGAGGATATGGGCTCACAAGTACAACATGCCAAGAACTACGGAAGAGATCCTCAGGGTGGAAGAGACCCCAAAAGGATCTTCAATTTGGAAATTGGCAAGTCAGAATAGGAGTATGGTCAACAGACATGCGTTCTGGGAAATAAGAGGAGGAAGAAATGCTAGATTTTGGGAGGAAGGGTGGCAGCAGAGAGACAGACTTGGTAACATACAAGCTCTCCAGAACATACAGCAAAAGGCACTTAGGGAAGGAAGGGAATATGTAAAATATTATTGGAAAGAAGGAGATTCAGAAGGTATATGGAGAAAATGGAGAAAGCCAGAATAATGGATGGAAAACATAAACCAAGAACAGAAAAAAGAACACGAGAAATAAGTCAAATCTAGGAAGATAAAAGTCAGGAATGGGGAAGATATTTTGAGGTGGGGAAAATCCATGAAAGGGTCCTTCACAGTTAAGGAAGCATATTATCTGATCGGAGCTCGGGAAAGGATGGAGGAAAACCCGAAATGGAAAATCATATGGGAAGGTAAATGGTGGCCTAAGATAGCCTTATTTGCGTGGCTGGTAGGTAAGGAAAGGATATTAACATGGGATAATATTCAAAAGAGGGGCCTTCTCGGCCCTTTGAAATGCAGTCTATGCAATAGAGAGAATGAGACCCAAAACCATATCCTGAATAATTGCTGGTATGCAGTGAAAATTTGGAATGAAACAAGAAAGCTCTATGGCAAGGAAAAGAGAGACCCCAGAGAGATAACGAACCATTTTCCTATGGAATAAGGAAAAATTCAATTGCAAAGTCATTAAACGGGCATGGGACTTGACAGTGAGGTTCACGATCTGGTTTCTCTGGAAAGAAAGAAACCGAAGGATTTTCCTTGATAAACATATAGAACCGGAAGAAACGTGGAAGGGCGTCCTAAGGGCTGTTAAGGAAACAATCTTAGCGGAGGAGTGGAGTGAGGAGGAATGGAAAACGAATCAAGAGGAGGGACAAATACCGGTAAATCTGAATATGAAATATGAAATGTTATACCCCAGAAAAGAGATTAGGCAGAATAAACAGGCTCAAAGTCCCAAGCAATTCAATTATCCCAAAGAGAATTTCATTAATTTGAACTTCGATGGGGCTTCCAAAGGGAACCCAGGCAACGCAGGTTTCGGTGGAATCTTGAGGGACAGTGAGGAAAACATCAGATGGATTTATGCAGAGTGGGGAGGAGAAATGACAAACAACGAAGTTGAACTATGGGCAGTACACCAGGGATTAAGGATAGCAGCGAGGAATAACTACAGGAACTTAGATATAGAAGGGGATTCGTAGGTGGTAATTGAGATGATCCGAAAACTTAATAATGGAAAAAAATGGGAGTAGATAGTGAGCAGCTGGAGAACGGATGGGATAGTACAAGACGTGGGAGAAATCCTCAAGAGTTTCGATTACTTAATAATCAACCACGTATGGAGGAAAGGAAATAGGGCGGCAAATTTCCTCACCAACTGAGGGAGTAATGACCCAGAAGGGAAGGTTGATAGTAGCTAGCAGAATGAAATGGAGAACCCAAGGTGGAAGGAGTTGGTCATCATAACAAATCAGGACCATGAGACAGCTACAAATCAACATGAATGATTACAAGAGACCCCTGATCGGGGTGAGCTGGACGGCGGGCGAAGGATCGAAGTTCAAGCGGGAGAGAATGATCTCCAAAGCAGGGGAAGATCAGTTAATGATGGCCCCGAGTAGCCGGGCCATTAAGAGGATTCACATCTCAAGGTGGAGAGTCAGGGGAATAGGGCGGACGAGAGGTGATCGCGACTGCATGTCAGATGGAAACGGTAAGTCTGCAGGCTCAAGCAAGGATCGACAGAACAGGGACGGTAATTGAAGGTACAGGTGGCAGAAGGACTACGTCGTCATTGCAAGCGGATGGCAGAGGACGCAGGCGCGCAAAGGTGGGTGGCATGATAAATATCAGCAGAGCAGGGAGGATCGAAAAACCAACACGAAGAGGAGATTACTGAGAAGAAAAGGTTCTCAAGCCCGAGAGCAGCAAGGTAAGGAGATCAGAGCCGAGACGTAGGTGAGGATGGAAACTTGATGGCGAGGGAGAAGCAAGGAGACGACCGCCAACGAAGGGGTTAATAAGTGGAGTGTTAAGGATAAAGGAAAGGCGCTGGAGAAAGGCGATGGAGAGACGGTCATGGTCCCGGACGATAGCGAAGAGGAGGTGGAATTGTTCGATTCAGACGAGGACAATTGCCATCAGACGTGAGCTAAATGGGGAAGAAGAGAAGCCGTTGAAACAGAGGGAAGTCAGGAGTTGTGGGAGAATGAAGGATGGAGACGATGCGGGCACGGAGGAGTTAAAGAAGAAGGAAGTGAGTATGGTTCGAGGAGGCGGACTGCGGTGGGAGAAGGTAGCAGGAGAAGGGGCAGGGGAGGTTGGAGAGGCTAGCGAGGCAGGGGTAAGCGAAAAACACGGAGTCAAAGGGAGGAGGAGGCTCCATCTTATGAAAGGAAAACCAGGGCTTCAGTGGGAAGGAAAGTGCAGTTTGTTGAACAGGCCTACTACAAAAATACCAATAAAGGAGTCAGGAGAATTATCCAGCATTTGGAGGAGGAGGCTATCCAGGACCAATTTGACCCTGAAATGGAGGATTGGGTTTATCGCCTCACAGATCCGGGAAACACGAGAGGTCGCATGACCCTTTATAAACAAGCACTGCATGTTTATTGGTTCATGAAGAGACTACTTGCCAAAGCCATGGAACAAGTAGCAATGGAAATGACGGAGCTTTCTCAAGGGATTCCTAATCTCAGGAAGGAACTGAAGAATATACAGATTACCCTACTCATGCAGGAGAGAAGGATGGATGAAATTCAACAGCAGATAAAGCATTGCCATCCTGATATCAAGAAGGATATGGACCAGCAGCCAGGCAAGGAGGCATAGTCTTGTTGTTTTCATCCTTTTTTTTTTATATGAAAGCTGTAGAGATTAGTTTGTTCATCAAATTTTGTTATGATGGATATAAAAGGAACATGGGGAAAATAGGTAGTCTCTATGAATGTATTGTGCATATAGCCTAGACAAATAGACTTAAGGTTTTTTATTTTTGGATGGCGTTAAAGGACTTAAGATGGCCAAAAATACCCTGTTTCCCCTTGGGTGGGTTGAGGTCATCACATTTTGTAATGATTTTGACTTGAGGAAATAGAAGTAATAGTCCCTCCCCAGTTTACAAAAAAAAATATATATTAAATATTACATATAATATTCTATTAATACTACCCCACCACTCCATTTCCTTTTAACTCATTCATACGAATGAGTTTAAAACTCAAAAACTAAAAGATCATTAAAACTTAGGTTAATGTGTTTATGTCCTTTTTGGCAATCGGCAATCGGGGATACAAGGCAATCGCCATTGGGGATATGAGGGTATCGGCAATCGGGAGACGTGAGTCCATTGGGGGTTTCAAGAGATGTATCACTTGAAAACTCCCAATGCGATATTCCGATCCAATGTAATAAAAATTATTTACTTTATATATATTTTTTGTATTAAATTTTAATTTAATTAAATTACTATATTTAATAATAATAATTAATTTAATATTAAAATTAATATTAAACATTAATTTTTATTTTGGTTTTATTTTTATGATGTTTGGTTAAATTATGAAATTATCTTAAACTACAACCACTTTGAAATTTTGATTTTTCGAGATTAGTAGTTTATTTGGAAATTGGAGTAAATTTCTAAAATCCCGATAATTCATGATTTGGTTGAAAAATGAAAAATGTTAGTAATAATTAACTAGGGATTAATATTTGAAATAAATGTGTTATTAAACTAATTTATTTACAAAATGCAATATTCTACGTTTTCTGCATTTTTAACCCAGGCTAGATAAATGACGAGATTTCAAAGGAGTACAATTTTCAAACCAGTTGATCAAATGAGGCGAAACAAATGTCAATGGGAAGCTTATAAAAAATCAATTCTAACAAAGCAATCAAAACAAGAATACAAGAAAATGAAAAATTAACAAAAGCATATGATAATCAAAATAAAAAAATCGTAAAAGGTGTTTAGCCAAAAATTTATAGAAAGGGTCCGCATTATTTGAATTGAACAAATCAATAATGAGGGGGCTTGTGTTTTCACCACAACAATGGCGACACACGGAAGAAGAATGAGTTATCTCTATTTGATATGAATGATGTTTCCTCAAAATTCAAGTAAAAATAATTAAAAAAGAGAGAATTATGTTTGAAATGCTCAACTAGGTTTATTAATCTGAATAAAAGCCAAAATCATCTAACTGTAATTTTTCTTAAATTCCTCATAAATTCAAATATTTCAAAACTCTATATCATTCCTTAATTAGTTGTAGAGATAAAGCAGGGGTCACTTTACAGCTTAACTTTTAAAATAGACTCATTTGTCACAAGTAGAGCCACTGCTGCCAGCAAACATCTATAGTCTCGACAGAGTTACCTTTTAATCATCAATGATACATAATCCCATCTTTTTAAGAATTATTGACCTAGAGATAAATCCATTATATATGTTTTTTTTTTTTTTTTTTTTTTTTTTTTTTTTAGTTCTTAAAAGCCATTGTCCTGGTTTGGTAGCCAGATAGTTGACAATGCCATTCACTAGTTATAATTAGACTAAACAAGCTGGCTCGTGATGAGACCCCTTGTCTTATAATTGTTTGCAATCATAAGCCATTACCTTGGTTTGTTTAGTAGTGTTGGTAATGTCAGCCTATTTTTCCCCTATGATCATGGTAAGCAGGCTCATGATGAGATCTCTTATCTTTTAAGTTTAAATATATTTCTGGATTATACTCTAGAAAAATAAGACTCTTTGGGAGAGGGAGAATCATTGACTCCTTAAGAGTTAAGAATGATAATTTCAGAGTTAAGAGTGCTTTGTTGTAAAGTGTCTTTACTTGGTTAAAAATAACTTTTCTTGACTGATAATAAAACTTTGAAAGATTTTAATAAAATATTGATATCTCAAAATGATTACAATTTTTATAAAAAAAGAAATTTCTCCAGATTTTATGATACTTTGCCAACTTATGTTGATTGGTAATCTCTTCCTTAAGTATGTCTACCTTTATAATAAGAAAATCAAATTTTATTAAAAGATTTAAGAAAAAGCTAATAGGTGACTATTAACAATTTTTCTCCATGTATGCTGACCATTGTTAGGTAACAAGTAGGCCTTTCATATAAATCACGACAAAGTCACCAAATCAAAATTGAAAACCTAACGAAAAGAATTCTTAAACCAAAGTGAAAAAGAAATCAACAAATAAAAATAAAGATGAAGAAATTTGAAAAATGAAAAGAAAATCCAAGTTTCGAAAGATAAACTCCAACAAGAATGTTTATACCAATGTTTTCAACAATATGAAGAAAAAGAAAATAATCGTGTAATAATTCCTTCTTATGTTGAGATTTAGAAAAATCATATCTTGCAGGGTTGTAAGTGTTTTAGGCTTTTTGGATAGCAGTGACGATAAAATTCGGACACAATGAAAACTTTTCTTCTGATATCAATCTTCTTGTTTCAAGGCATCATCTTAATCATTTTCTAATAAAAGGAATGCTGAAAGAAACAAACTAAAGGTTCAAAAACTTCCTGGTGTAGTTATTTCAATCAAGATTACCGCTGCTTCTTGAAATAAAGCCAGGAGAAGAGTATGGACTTCGAAAATATGATATGGAAAAGGATTGGAAGATTTTATGAAGAACTGCAAAATAGAATTTTATATCCACATAATAAAAAAACAAAATTGAAACTAAATTAACAAAATGGTAATTAATAAAAGTAGGTATATGAATCTTACCATTGGATAATTGTTTTTTATCTTATCTGGAAGGTATCAGTTTTTCCAAACTAGCTGACTTCTTGTTTTAATTAACATTAAAAACATGAAGAAGTCAAACTAACCGAAATCCTATAACCCAAAATTATTATTTATTTTATTTAAACTAAAGCAGGCAGTAAAATATAAAAATGGAATGCTTAGTGCTCAAGGGAATTGAAATTAAAAGAAATGCATCAGAAATGAGAATGAGAATTTGCAGTAACGAATGTTTCTCAAAATATTATAAGTTTCATATAAACTCCATGATTTTATAAATTGTCCAGAATGAAGACCAAATTCAAGATAATAAAATTTAAATATGAAAATATAGAGGTCTTGAATTCCATATTTAATTATGGAATTATATATTTAAAACTGAAATATACGAGAAATCGAAAATATTTAAATATGCTGTAAATTTACTATCAATTGCTTTTCGTACCATAGCGGTTACCCAAGCTTGCTTTTTAAAATAACACATCGTCGTATCAGGGAATTCACATCACATGTTTCTTCACCATGCTTCAAGTTTAATTTGAAAGAATTCACCTTTGTTGCTATGCCATATATTGATTAAATGTTAATGGCTTAGAGGCATGCATTGGAAGCTATCGCATGGGAGATTGCAATGGCAAGTTGCCAATATGAAAGCATGCAATGAGAAGATGTGCGATGAAATGAAGCGATCGCATCATTGAAGAAATGTTATATTTAGAATCGGGCACAGACATGTCACAAATTTCACATCGCACACTGCATCTTGCGATTTTACTTTGCTCATTGCATATTGCACATTGCAGATTTGGAATAGTGGTATGGTCATGCTATGAAGCGATTGGCATATTCGAAATATCAAAGAATAGTCATGTAGGAAATGCCAATATGATTCTTGCGATATTGACAATGCGATGGATGATGTAGATAATTGGCAATCGGCGAACTTTTAGTACAGAATGAAACACCATATAATTCTTGCGATGCTGATATGTGACGAATGGCGTGACTAAACGACAATTAGCAATCTTAAGCACATGATGTAACAATACTTGATGCGCTGATATGCGATGAAGAGTGGACTCGATAACTTTATGATGGGATTTAATAACATATTGGATCTGAGACATCAGCCCTTTTGAAGTTATGCTCCTACCATTATTACGATTAAATGGACGTGATATTTTATAAACTTGATTTGAATTTCATATTGGGTCCAGAATTATGTGGTCATCGCAATATCGGTAAAGTCGTTTTCGGAGATCGACGATTCATGATAATAGACATATATTCAACTGCAAACCTCCAATATGTGAAATGCGATATGACATATGAGCGAGGTAATACATCAGAGGTTTTTCATGAACAATTTGTTATAAAAAATGCTAAAAGCTACTTCTGATGAAATATTTCGCTATAAATGGTTGTGATATGGATGATGTAATATGGATGATATGATTGATGAAGATGAGGGGGCTGAGAATATTGCAAAAATTTTCACTGAAGTATCTGTTAGCGCTTGGAATTCACCTAGGCTGAGATAGACAAACTCTCAAGGCTACATCAAACCATTTCACCTCGTAGCTAGCCCTACGAGGTATGAGAAGGCTCTCTCGGGTCGAAACTCGATGAATTTTGTCAATGGGATGAGTTGACCAATTAGGAACAAGGATTTTAGGCTAGTAAACTGATAAGGGGGGTTGATTTTAAAGATTTTTGGTTTTTTTGGTGGCAATTGGAAGGAGTGCAATTCAGGGTGTGGGGATTGAGCACAGTTTTTGCAGGGGGATCTTTGGGGCAAGGTAGGAGTGAGCGGTGATGCCTTAGTCTGAGATGGATGATTAGGGATGATAGAGAAGGAGCTAAAGAGGGAAAACAACCATTTGGATCCTCTCTAGACAGTAGAAAACATAGATTTTGAACAAACTAAAAGCTGAGCATGTCAAAGCATGATTTCAAACTTAATCACTTCATTTGTCCAAAATAGAAGCAAAAAGAGATGTGGAATACATAAACAAACTTACAAGAACATGTAGAGAACACACCATCAACACTACAATCCACAAGAATCCACAAGGATGTCTGCAAAACCCTGGCCTTCTTCCTCTTGAAATTGCAAAGATAGATGTACAATATACAATGAAAACTTTCTCCCTCAAGAGTTCAACCTTCCAACCTCTCAAAATGACTAAGAAAACACATAATATAGGCAAGCTAACCTCTTCCCTTGCCTCTAGGGGTCGAGCTCATCCTTCTAGGAGCCGTTTGAACTACTTCTAAACTAAGCACTAGATAATAGGTAGCTCAACAACTTGCCTCTATTACTTAGCTAACTAATTCATGCATTAATTATTCACTTTTTACATCAAGGAAGCTTCTAGAAGAGTAAAGAGAGGTAAATTCTATCAAAGTGCCATGAAAATATTACATTTATCCATCATCTACAAGTAAAAATAATCAACCATAGTCAAAACAGTGTTTTTTGACCAAAAAAGTCAATTCTGGCAAAGTTAGCTCTCAC
>APFE031033873.1:164440-197442 GCA_000404065.3 Pinus taeda
TAATCAACCATAGTCAAAACAGTGTTTTTTGACCAAAAAAGTCAATTTTGGCAAAGTTAGCTCTCACAGCCGCGCCCCTTGGCTCTCACCGCCGCGCACCTTTGCAGCAACTTTTGGGTGGGTTCCACTGGTCCAAATTAGGTGCAATATGGCTCATTGGAAATCTTGGTCTGTCTACTTTCCATCCCAAGTGAAATTTCTGAATTTGGAGTTGTTTTGCCCCCTCAAAAACCATTTCTCCCAAGGTCACTTTCTGCAACTCAAAAAGTGGGCAGAAAGTCATTTTTTTGATGTATTTTGAGCTTTTGGAGGCTCAAATCTCAAATCAAGCTTCTCCCAAGTATTGGTAATTTTTATCTTTGCATGCCCTTTCCAAAAATGCCAAGTTTTCAAAATTCCGAGCAGTCCTTCAAAACATCCGCGCTCGGGACGCGGACATGGCACGGGAAAAACCTGTAAATTGCACAAAAAATTCACAAATGACAAAATTTTCTCAAAATTTCTTGAAATTTGGGCTGGGATTCCCCAATAAAGTACCATGCTCAACCAAAGAGGCTTTGGCCAAAATTTGGAGTGGATCGGGCGTTTTCCTTCGTTTTTGTGTTTTGGCCAACCGTCCTTGGAGCACCTTCGTTCTCGCCGATATTTTTGACTCAAACCATGACATCTGTGTAAAAAGTGAAGGAGGTTTTTCTTCTTTGGCATGTTATGGACAAAAACCTCTCTCAGTTTTCCAAAATTCATCTCTGACTGCTCTGAAACATTATTTGAGTGAAACTTGCCCCGATGTGTGAAACAAGGAATTTGGTCGAAATGAAGCGAAATGAAGGGGATAGGGGCCTTCTAAATTCTTGGGGAAATTTTTGGGAGTGGGAGGGATGTTAGGAAGCAGGGGAAAGTGGAATCTCAGAGATTGAGTGAGGGGAAGGGGTCCAAAAGGGCAAATCACAGGCCAAACCTAGAAAATTGCCAGGTTGTAGCTAGAAACTAGGGTTTGTGCAAAAATGAGGATTTTTGGGAATCTGAGTGTTGGGAAGTGTATGATATGGTACTTTAAGGATAGGGGAAGGTGTAAGAACATCAGGAAACAAGTTTTTCCATTGATTTGACCATCCAAGAGAAATTGGTTTCAAAACCCTAGGAGAGGGAAATGAACTTGCCAAGGCACAACTGAAGCATGGATAAGCTGTAAAATGACCCTATGGAACTTGACATGATGATGAAAACCCTTTGAATGATGATATACTCAGCTAAATGATGACATAGACCTCCATTTGGACAACTTTTAGAAGGAGTGAAAGAAAACCCTAGACCTAATGCCTAGTGACCAAATTTTGCTTGAAAACTCTTTGAAATGACAAAATTTGACCTTGACACTTAAAAATAACTTTGTAAGAGCATATTTGATCTCTGTAGGAAGGCTGTAAAGACTGACACTAACAGTATCAGCAATATGAAAATCAAGTTGAATCCTATGATATTGCTTGAAATTTTAATTGGGTTCTCTGACGGTTGAAAACAAAGTTAAAAATGTTCAAATTCTAATGAATCACAAAATAAAATTTCCCTGAACCTATTGCAAATTTGAAATGGGTTTGCTACTTACTTTAAGTTTTGAAAACAAATGAAAACCTGCAAATAAAACAAGACAAAAATAAAAAATAAACTAAGAAAAAGAGAAACTAATAATAAATTAGAATGAACTTGTGAATGTGTACCTGGAAGGAAATTCTCTATAGTTTTTACCTCATGAATCTTCAAATTTTCCTTCGATTTATCAAAAAATTTTCTTTATTCAAAATCATCTAATTATTTATTCTAAATTAGAGTGGGCAATCAAGCTGAAGGAAATCAATTATTCATGTTGAGGAAATCTGAAAACCATAAAATTCAATAGAAAAAAATATGAAACTATGCTTCCCTTTTGAATTGCAACAACAATTTATTACCTCTGCTCATTCTGAATTAACTTGAGAAAAATATGTATTGTTATAGTGGTTGTTTAATAATGCATTTAGTAAATAAACATGATGTATATTGCAACATTAAATAATAAACTAAAGATCAAAATGGGATAAAGCCACTAATTATGGAAAAATGTCAAAACAAATTTGAATGTGTGCACACAGCAAAATGGACATCCTTAAAGTTAACTTAGCAAATTTCGAGGAAGATAATACAAACTTCATATGATTACCACGAAAGGTTACACTGACTAATAATGATTGAGTCAAAATTAAGCTTATCATAGACAGTCATGCATTTCATGGGATAATGAGATGATGAAGCTTTTATATCCTCAAAACCTTTATCATATAAATTTCAAAAATCTTAGAAGGAAATCCCGAAATGAAGAAAAGTGGCTTCGAGACGATTGATGCCAAGTGCAACCTCAATTGAATTTAATCAAGACATTATTCAAAAATAGGCAGAGATGTATTCATGGGTAGAAGTATTACTACAATGGATTTTGATTTTAAAAATGGGAAGGAAGAATTAGAATTTTTCTGATGAAAGCAAATATTTCCTTGAACATGTATATGATATGAGAAGGGCTGATTGTTCGCTTTATTTATATCTACAGAATTGTTGAAAATAAATTAACTACATTAACTCTACTCCTATTCTAACAATAAACATGAAAATGACTAAGTATAGTCATATTTCCAGTGTAACCATTTTCTTATTTTAATTCCTGCATGTATGTACAATTCAAATGTTAGTAATAAAAATAGAAATCTAATTAAACTGAGAATATTAAATCTATAAGTAGAATGCACAATTGCTGTTAGCGGCTTAATGAAAATATCTTTCTCTTGAAATTTCCTTTCCAATTGAATTCCAATTGGATCATAAAAATCTGGATGAGTTTCTATTAAGGATTGAAAAATGTTCGAAAGAGGAGATGACAGGCCAGATTGTGGATGTGAGCTTTTAAATTCAAAACCCTGAAAAAATTCGTTAGTGTTATGTCGAAATGTTAAATTATTAACAATCTTCCATGAAGGAAAATTTTCCAAATATTTTTCACATGAATTAATGAAAAAATGATGGAAATATGTTATATAAAATGGAAAATTGTTAATTGGATTAGATTGCGGGCCAAATTGTAAAAATACATACTCTTGTTGACACTGCCTTTCAAAAGATAGAAGCGTTTGATAAAACATTAGCATTGATTGAAATTGAAATATTAATAGCTTTTGATGCTCTTGATTATAATATAAAACTTCAATTTTCCAATAGAGCAATGCATCAATTGAATGTTTGGTAGTAAAGTGTTCAATATGCCAACATAAAGTATCAAAAATCTGAAAAATAAAATTAGAAATAAAATCTGATTTTAAGCAAAAGAAGCGAGGAAACAAAAATAAATTGAAATCACTATTTGTACAACTAATGTTACAGCACAATTGGGATTGTTTTGAAATAAATTCTTTTTCACAAGGATTGGCCAGAATTATGGAATTTGAGTAATTTCGAATTATAATTATGAGTAATTGTGATCTAGAAAACGAATTATAATTATGAGTAGGAAAGAGAGTTTGATTATGATATAAATCATAAATTGGAATGTTTTCTCGAATAGTGAAATCATGAAAATAACTTGCTACTCTACTATGAGGATTGGTTGGGATAATTTCTAAATTGAAGTGTTCCTCATTCTCAGATGTTATCTGAATTTTATCATTAGGATTCTCTCGAGAAGAATAGAAATCAACATCCTCAATGTCCAAGTAATTATCATAAACGACTTCACAAGATTATCTAGAATTCCTTTCGATCTCATCCAATATACCAAAACAAGGAGGAACATGAATTTTATTAATGGCAAAAGAATGATCAATTATTATTTCTCTATCTTGATAAAAATTAATTGGTATGTCATTTAGATCATCCTCTTTATCTTCTAAAACATCATTAATACCAAGAGAGGAAAACTTACCATTAAAAATATCAGGATAAAGGTAAAAATGTTAATCAGAAATAATGCAATTAAAAATATCTCAGTTTGAGAACTCTCGTACATTATACTAATTGTAAATTTCAGGTTCTAAATCATTTCGTTTTGTGCTCATGCTTTCTTGAAGAAGGCTGCATTGTTGCTCTGATTTCAACATTTGTTTGTCACGAAAAAATTCCGAAATTTATACAACAGTTCATGTGTTATTATTTAATTTGATTGTTGCTTGTACTTGATAACTTGCAATCTAATTTTTTGAATTCACTGGAGAGTAGCTTTCAGATTTCAAGGTGGCTCTTTCTCCAAAATGGCTGTTGTTGTCTTCTTGCATTTGATTAGAAATATTTTCCAAGCTTTGTGAAACCACTTCATCATAATTTATTTGCACATCCATATTGCAATTCTTATTTATGTTAGAAGGGGATTAAACAAAACTTGAACTAATTTCATATGGATTGGGAATGGGAGGAAGAGAACAAATATATTCAAACCAATCTAGTGATTCTTCTTCTGTACATTTATCTTCGATTTTAAATCTTAAACAATTCAAATGAAATTGAATATTAAAATCTCTAACAGACGCATTTTCAAATGTTCACAAATGTTCAATATCATTATATACGTGTTCAAATTTAGAAATGAAGATTGTAACAAATTGATCACATTTGTGAATTGGGGCAACTGGAAGAGTTTTGCACCAGTTTTTGGCTTTTGCCATGAATGTGAGAGTAAAAATTCTACATAAAATTCCTTCATCAATTCCTTGAAAAGCATAATTTAAAACCTTTTGAATAAATTGAAAGACATGATTAAAAGCAGAAGAATTTTTCTTATCATTAAACTTTTCCTGAGACAAAAGTCTTACCACTTCGGATGGAGTATTGGAAGATGCACGTCCATGGATACAACTCCAAATTGGAAGTTTAAGAGGAGCCATCGTGATTAAATAAAATGTTAAATTCACAAGACTCCAATAGACAATAAGATCTAGGCCCTCCTTCTAGTGCCAATAATGTTGATGCCTCGAAAATCACTACAACAACATTGGGGGATAACTACCTGGTCCGAACCTTAAAGTAGCTCATTTTCCATTTGGTGTGGTGGCTCCGACTGGTTTAACTAGGTCCAGTTACCTTCTCTATATCGCTGTTGGTTTATTATAAATCTTTAACTACCAATAGATAGGGATATCAGATCACTTCTTCTTGCTGATCAAGCAAGAGTGTGACCTTTAAGCTTATTTGGGTTCAGCCAAGCCACAACTAAAATTTTTCCTCTTTGACAAGAGGACTTAAAAGAATGTAGAAATTACTCTAAATGCAGGCTTATTCTAAGATGCAAGCAAAAGAAGCTAATCTTAGTCCTATCTTAATTAGGCAGATATAGATCTAACCCAACCAAGAGAAAGATATTTAAAGTATTGGGATTTTAAATATGTCTTTTTTACAATGAATATCAAGTTAATGAAGTAGTTCAATTAACTGATATTGTGGATATCAAAACACATCCTATTGAGACCTCTTAACTGAAATAATAAACCAACAACATTCAGAAAATAGTTCACAAAAATGATATTAATTATCAAATCGGTAAATCCAATAATTAAAAAATAATATGTGGAAATAGTTCACAACACATTACCATTCAATAAATCCATTTTATAAGACAGATTTCTGAGTAAATAGTTACTCATAAATCAGACATTAATTCATAAGAACATAGATATATAATAAAAATATTGAGACAAATTACCCATATTAACAAAAGTGTACAAACATGAATAAAATGACACATTCCTATTATCATAAAAATGAAACTGACATTTGAAGCAATAGTATTAAAAATACTAATTTATTGCATTCATTTCTCTGTCCCTGGTCTCCAACATCTCTTTACATTGCTTGGACTTATGCCTTCAAAATTAAAGGCACAATAGTACAAACTTTGCCCATCATGCATAATTCAAGATACAAAGGAAAAATCCTCAATAATCCCCAGATCTGAGATTTTTTCTCCTCTCTCCTCCAACTCTAAATTCCTATTACATAAGTGCTTTTAGAAGTCCAAAATTGCAGTGGAGATTCCTCTTTTATTACATTCTGCAATCTATTATTTATACTATTTTCCAAAGAATACTTGAGAGGAAAGCTTTTTGAAGAAAAATATGTCCAATTCAATTTTATTTGCTAAAAATTTCAATTTTTAATTGTTGGAGTATTCTCATTGATTGAGATCTTTTTCTCCATATCTATTCTACTGTTTTCCTGCAAGAAGAAATCAAAATAAATTAAAATGCAACAATAAAATCAAAATGTCATTGCTAGCATTTAAAACAAATCCAATCAAATACAATTAAATAAATAATTGAAAATAAAATGTAACCTTTCTATTGATGCTTTGGATGGTTTAATTGACCAAGGATATCATTGACGAGCAAATCTGCGATTAGAAAAGGCTTGGGAAAATGAAAATAAAACTCGGAAAATTGATTTTGTTTCCAAAATTCGGAGCTTGATCTTATGTCTGAGTTTTGACCCAACAAATGACCAAATCTGTTAGTGAAACCTCCCCAGCAATATACTCCTTGATTTTATCTTTCCAATGAGTTGTTATGGGCCTCATTTGGCCAAATAAAACTCATTCTATGGGCCTCCAAAATTGGTGAGTCAATTCTGGAATTTTTGTCACTGAGCTAAAAATTAAAAAAAAAAAAATTTAATTAAAAATCTAATCCTAAATTAGACTCTAATTACCTATAATTAATTCTAATTTATTTTTTTAATTATAAACTAAACTAATTAATTAATAAACTATTTATTAAATTACCTAATTAAATAATATTTAAATTTAAATTTAATTAATTTTATATATTAATTAATATAAAATTTTATTATATTAATATTAATTTTAATCTTAATGTACATATTATATTATATTAATACTACCCCATCACTCCATTTCATTTTAACTCATTCATACGAATGAGTTTAAAACTCAACAACTAAAGGAGCAATAAAACTTAGGTTAATGTGTTTGAGTCCTTTTTGAGAATCGACAATCGAGGATACGAGGAAATCGGCATCGGGGATATGAGGGTATCGGCAATCGGGAGACTTGACTCCATCAGAGGTTTGAAGAAATGTATCACTTGAAAACTCCCGATGTGATATTCTGATCCGATGTAATACAAATTATTTATTTTATATATTTTTTTGTATTAAATTTTTAATTTAATTTAATTAATTATATTTAATTATATTAATTAATTTTAAAATTCAATATTAATATTTATTTTATTTTTGTTTTATTTTAGGATGTCTAGTTAAATTATGAAATTAACTAGACTATAGCCACTTTGAAATTTTGATTTTTCGAGATTGGTAGTTTATTTGGAAATTTGAATAAATTTCTAAAATCCTCATAATTCATGATTTGGCTAAAAAATGAAAAATGTTAGTAATAACTAACTAGGGGTTAATATTTTAAATAAATGCATTATTGAATTAACTTATTTACAAAATGCAATATTCTACATTTTATGGATTTTTAACCGAGGCTAGATAAATGATGAGAGTTCAAAGGAGTACCATTTTCAAACCAGTTGACCAAATGAGGCGAAACAAATGTCAATTAGAAGCTTATCAAAAATTGATTCTAACAAAGCAATCAAAACAAGAATCCAAAAAAACGAAAAATTAACAAAAGTGTAGGATAATCAAAATAAAAAAATCCTAAAAGGTGTTTAGCCGAAAATTTATAGAAAGGGTCCCCATTATTTGAAGTGAACAAATCAATAATGGGGGGGTTGTGTTTTTACCACAACATACTATAAATTAATACTTTATTAACATATTTTTCTTTAATAGATGCAATAATTAATAATATAGTTCATTGTGCATAGAATAGATGATGATGGGGTGTATGGTTAACTCACTCAATGATGTGAATGTCACTAGTTCAAAAATTTGTGAGCAAAAATCCAACCATATTAAGGGTTGGTATGGCCAAGGCAAATTGTGATTTGTGAGTGATTTTGACTGGTTAGATGTTGCTAGGTCATGGTTTCTCAGTCGACAAGTAAAGCGTGATGTAATATCTCGAGAAATTGAACAACTTGAAAAAGAAACATAAATTTAATAATATACCTAAATGTAACATATCCAACTTTTCAGGTAGGAAATTGCTCAATTTACTCGTATAACTTGCAAACTTTGAGTTCTTTCTTCCTTGTAATTTTTTTTAAACTTACAAGGTTAAGTTCAATACTAGTGCAAAGAGAAACAACATAAATCATGGAAGCTATCATGTTAGCTTATAAAGTCTTCTGCTTAGTATTCGACGTCTTCATTCTATTTATTTCTTTGGATTATGGTGAATTTGTTGGATTACTCATTATTCCTTTATTATTTATACATGATCATTCCATGGTCTTTCCTTATACCAGGTTTGTGACTTGTTTTCATTTTGATATTCCTAAATACACTTGACTCTCTTTCCTTATAAAAATAAATGAAAATATATTTATATATCATATATATACATATACATGGACATATAATACGTATAATTTAGTATATCAGTGCCTCATGTTAGCTAAATTTGTAAAACACACACACACACACACACACACATAATTCTATCCTAAGTAAATACATATGTTTTGGCCCTTTTCGCCCTCATTAATAGTGGAACATATACATATAATCTGTATTATAAGGTCTCATTGTCATAAAACTAATTTCTCTTCATATAAAACTCTCTTACAAGTTTCTAAAGCCTCAGGTCACACATTATATTGAATTTCATTGAATGGATACATGTTAGGTTTATTGTGACATATGATAAATATCTTACTGGTTTGAGGTGATAACATTAGCTATCACATTCAATGTTCATGATTTAATCTTACAATCTATGATGAAGATTCTATCAAGTAATGGTTTGGTAACTACCCTACCCAATCTCACCATAGAGGTCTAATTGTGATTTATGTTCTCATCAAGAAATAAAGTTCTACATATCCTCTCCAAACCCTAATGCAATTTCCTCATAATCTTTAGAGATGGTCTATAATTTTTTCTTTCAATTGTAATTTTTTTCATTAGAGGAAATTTCAGCCTAAAAGTTCCCATGAATTTTTCATGTAATTTTCATGTCATAATATGTAAACCAATCAAAATCCTTTATATTTAAAAAATGATACATGTAAATATTTTGTGGGGAAAATAAGAAAACTACGTTTTGTATTGTACTTTTGGCTTATCTCCTTATAGGTTTACTCAAATTTTGAAGTGCAGACACTCATTAGATGCATAATTAAATTCCACATCCAACGAGTACCCATTATGCATACTTATGAGAAGACTCACATTGATTAAAATTGAGGATACATTAAAAATACATGTTTAATGGGTTTTTTTATTGTATCTTAAGTTTTTATCAATGCGGGTCTTCTTAGAGGTATGCATAGTGGGTGCTCATTAGATGTGGAATTTCATTTCGTATCCTACGAATGTCTACACTTGAAATTTGAGCAAACATATAAGGAGATAACCATGAAATGCAATTAAAAAAGTAGTTTTCTTCTTTTGCCTCAATAATTCATAACTCTTTTTTTTTTAAGGATGCCACTTTTATGCTCAAATTTTCTTTAATGCATGATTCCTCCAGTTTTTCATGCAAAGGGAGTATATCATCAAGGTGACTCTCAGGTAAAACAAAGTGTTGGAAAGAAACCCTCATTCCTGGTTGAATTTTTGGACTTGGATAGATCTTGCATCTGGTTATATTTCCTCTAGAAACTCCATTAAATATTTGCAGGTCAACATGGTAGGTTTACACTCATAGAGGTAATGAGGGTTTTCTTGCCTATCATGCCAATAATGTCCTAAGTCATTCATTTCGACTGCTATAGGAAGGTCCCTTGGAAACTAATTTTGTTGGGAAACATTCTCAATTCTTATATCGTAGTATATATGTTAGAGTGTTTGCATGCTTCGACCTTCCATAAGTTTTTCTTCCAACTATATTGTATATTTGTGCTCATTAACCTTTTCATCTCTCGTTGTTCTGTTTATAGGAATTAGTGTGTCCCTTTTACCCATTTTATAAGTAATTACAAGCTTAGATTTTAGGCAATTTGTTCTTTGTTTACTTCTATGAAATAAAGTGATTGTAACTCTAGAATTTATTTTCTACGTAAGCGTAAAGAGTGTATAACTCATAATACTAGAAATAATTTATATTTTCATGGGTTATGTCTTCTATGGATGTTAAACAAGGGTTCTAAGTTCTCATTAGCACCAACATTCATTTTTCTAGGTCATGCTTAATGCAAACTATTGTGCTTGTTTACATTCTAGGACTTGTATGAGTTTATAGATAAGCCCAACTCTAGCCATGGTGTTTTTCTTATGTTGTTTAGAAGGCCATGCCCAAAAAATGCAAGGGCCATGATCTTGCTTTACTAACTCTGTTGTGTAAAATATTTTTTCTTTTAATTCCTCATGGTTGTCATGGTGAGTGTCTATCTTGTTGGGAAAATGTATATTATTAAAACATGCATGACTGCTGAGGGCCAAACATGTCAACCGTAGGATTTATTTTTATATTACGTTTTGAATCCATTGATCTAGAATTTACTGAAAGAAATGTGGTCCCTCATTTCTTAAAATTTAGGGCTTTTCCCTGTCATGTAACTCATGTGGTAAGATCCTTTCCAGTTTTTTATCATTAACAATATTTCTTTCTAGTGGTTATAATTATTCGTTTAATATTGAAATACACTTAACATATCTACAATAAGACATTATTATAGTTGTATGATTTTCTTTATGAAAAAATCCCTTATATCTTGTTATATAACAAATAATACAATTTTTTTCAAGGGTACTACATATGTGTATTTATTTTACTCTCTTCATGCTTATTTATACAAGTTTAGTCTTATTTTCAAGGGTTTGAAAATTAATAGGTGCTTATTTCACAATAGAAGACATTATGTATTCATAGTGTTGGGCATGGGATGCCCCCAAGGCAAGTTTTTGGGCTTGAAGCCCAAGTTTTAACTAAGTCCAATGTAAAGACTCCACAATTTGTGGGCGCGGAGCACGAAGTTGTAATTGAGTCATAGGGTTGTCCACCCTTACCTTTGTAATGTGATGTCGGTTGGAGAGATCTACCCATGGTCCGAGGACCATGGGATTCTATAAATACAACAAGGCTCTAAGTGTAAAAGGAATAAATCTAGAAATGAAAGATCCAATAAGTAAGCATTGACTTGAAGTGTAGAGTCATGTCTTTGGGTCGTAGAGTAGGAAAAGGCTTTGCAGCTAAGTGTGCAGAGGCCTAGTAGTCTACAGCTGAGTGTGCAAACCCATACAGTTGAGTGCACAGGGCAAGTCTAGTCTATATCCGATTGAAGCATTAATAAAGAGAAGTTTTATAAAAAAATTTATATATCTTTTCATGTTTTATGCATTCAAGTATATTGGGTATGAATTGCAAGTTTACTGTTTATTTGTTGTGCGAACTTATATGAATGTGCTGAATAAGTGAATATAATATAAGGTATCTGTTTACGTGAAGATAACTAACTGTTATAAGAAGATAAGTAAGATCTACGGTGTGACTTGGGGAAATAGCGTAGATCACTACTCTAGCAGCGCAAAAGCCCCACAACCCCTGGTTAGTGTTGTACGAAGGCGAATATAACTAGGGCACGAAGGCCTTGCAGGTAAGGAAAGTGTGTGAAGTAACCTGCACGATGGTATTCACAGTTGGACCAAATCGACACCTTAGACATCTCAAGGGTGCAAAAATCTAGTTCCAGCATCCCCCCATACTACTTCGGGTGAGACCTCAGTCTGCGCTCCACGGACTGTTGCCGAAAGGGCCAATAGTACAGGGATTTGTTTGGCTAATTAACTCCAAACATAGGTCAGGCCCCATCAATCCAACAAATGGTTCCGTTGCTGGGATTGAAATTTGCATAGAGGTCTTTGATGTTGTATCATTAGAATCCAACTAACAAATAAATTGAAGATTAGCTAGACAGAAGAATTCATGAGTTCGCGACACAGGAAAACAAGAATCTGCGGCTATCAAAGGAAAAGTTGTTAGACTTCTACCTATACATAGAGATCCATGAAATTTTCTTTGCATCTTTCCCTACTAAGTTGTATGAGTGGATCGTGAAGCTAGCATATAGCCAAGGAAGGTGGAAAATCGACAATCCTATTGTGTGGACCCCAGAGTTGGTACGTAGATTGGAAGTATTGAAGGATAAGATTAGATGTGTTGTTGATCACTGACTCAATCGGATTATAGGTGGATTCATTACTGAGTTCGTGGTAGATACTTGAGTCAGCTATAGCGAGACAGAGCGATGCTTTCTCAAAGGACTGCGAGGTAAGTACGTAAAGTCTCTGAATACTTGGATTAAAATGTTATTGTGTGGAAAAATGGTTATGCAATTACCTCGATGTCTGGAGCTACGTGAAGTGGAAAAACCTACAGAAATGAAGGAAATTAGCGACTCGAGAATAGCCCTTTTATTTCACCTCCGCAAAGAGACGAGGAAGAGCTCATGAAGGTCTCACCGAGAAGTGTAATCAATTTGATAAGACAAAGGATTCCACGCACACCACCCCCACCCACACCACCAACAACTTCACGGCCTTCACCCCCATCTTCACTCGTACCACCTTCGCCACCACTACGAGTCAATATGGCAAGCGCGATAAAGTTGCCGGTGTTCAAGGGAGTAGGTAATGAAGATCTCGACCAGTTTCGATTCTTAATAAAAGATATATGGTAAGCGCAGGGAGTTACAGATGACAATATAAAAAAAGAAATGTTAGTCAGTACTCTGGAGGATCGCACACTAACCTTTTATGTTAAGCATTCTAATAACAATTCGAATGCGGGGATCACGGATATCCAAATTGCGCTGAATAGAGAATTAGCAGGCCAAAGTCAAAGGCACAGACGATCATTGGATTCAAAGAAATCACAATGCTACCAGGAAAGAATCCTTGGGAGTTGGATCAAAGAGTGAAGTGTACAATTCGTGAAGCTAATATGACTTTGATGGATGGACAACACCACAAATGGTTTGTAGCAACGCTAACGCCACATTTAAGGATCTCTTTGTCACGACAGAGGTTAACGACTTAGGCAGATGCCTTGGAGATCACAATGAGGCTGCATGAGACCCCAATACAAGATCCTAACTTAGGATTTCAAAAAATCCACGCGTAGTTGAAAAAATTATGCCTTGAGATGCAGAGTCTGAAACAAGATAGGATAGCTTGCCTGGAATTGCACAAAGAAGTATGATGCGTAAAATGTAAGGGTCGGGGACATGACAAGGGCCACTTCCCAGTGTTCTTAAATTACCTCATGGGAGGAGGGTCAATGTCGTTAAGATCGGAGGCACAAGTAAAACCTAGCATTGCGCTTGCTTTGTGGTGTGTGATTTGTCAAATAGGAGGAAAGCATGTTACAGACAACTATCATCTATTGCAAAAGTACACGTAGAATTCAGTGGGACATGATGAGCGTAACTGTAAAAGCTATGAGCTGATGATGGATATGACTCCCACCTACAAAGTTTAGGCCGAAAAGTGGCCCCTTTACTAGAACGCAGGAATAGGGCGAACCAAATCTTAGTGATGCGGACAAGGCCGAGGTGGAGGAGGACCTGTAAGAGGTCGCAGATAGCTGATATTTTACAATTGTGGGGGGGCGAAGACATTATGCCCGTCATTGTACAAATCCAACGTGTCCATCACATTTGTATTGTACCTTGTTTGATCATGAAACGGAGGATTTTCCCACACTGATAGCTAGGCTGTGCGACAATGGAGTGCTCTAACCTCCCTTGACTCAAAACCTATAGATGATGAGGTCTGGGCTACACGAGGAAGACCCAAATGTGAAAATTATGCCTTGATGTAGAATTACGACAGGAGATTATAAAGGAAAACAGCTTGAAGATAGTACTTGGGTTCGCAAGGATCCAACGAAAGAACCAGAGTTTGATTTGGAGTGTGTTAAGGAAAACTTCATGGAACCTAGGAAGAGATTCGCTAATGCCTTATCTTCAAGAAGAAAAGATAGATCGTAGCCAGAAATGGAGCTATTGATGCTCACAAGATTCCTAGAAACATGCATGAAACTACTGCATGATACTAAGGTTGTAAAGGGATTGCAGGAAATCATTGATAGATGTGTTGGGACTGTGCCAGGTGAACCGTGCATAGTCTTGAAGTTTGGAAATAATGCGACGAGGATGGGAAGAGAAATGAGGTTGATCGCATAGATTGGAGAATATGAGATGGACCAAGTGATTCTAGACCTAGGAATAGACTCGAACGTACTACTGAAGCAGACATGGGAGTGCATGGGAGGGCCTACACTACAATGGTCTCCTATCGAGATGTGAATGGCGAACCAACAAAAGATCATACCTATGGGGAGATTACAGGGAATCACCATGGATATTGAATGAGCAAGCATGCCAACAAACTTTGAAGTGATAGAGATTGTTGATGATAACAATCCCCACCCTGCACTCTTAGGGATCGATTAGGCCACTAACATGAACAGGGTGATAAATCTAAAGAAGCGCAAGTTGATTTTTGAGAAACATTGTCTGCGTGTAGTTGTACCTTTGGACCCTAATAAGGGATCATGCTACATTGAGCCAATGCACAACTATGCAAGTGATGAAGACTTAGACTGCATCTATAAGATAACTGTGCGAGAGAAAGATTGGGTAAATCCCACCGTGGATGGACAGATCTCATGTGAGCATGAAAGCTCTTGTACATCGAATTCTGGTGAGGAGATAGAGCGATGGCAGAACGAGTTACATGAGGTAACCAATTTGAACTATAACATGATGACAAGATCGTTGCGTTGCATATTGATGGAAGTGAGGGATTTGCATACTTATGATGGGTTAAGTGAGGTAGATGCTTTCTTGAACATATGTGAAAGGGAGGTTTCAGAACAACAATGTTTCGAGGCTTTGAAATGGGTACTACACACTACGCCCATGAGGTGGTGTAGTACGCACCAAGAAAGCTTTCAGGATTGGTGTGAATGTAGGAAAATGCTGTGCATGCATTTTGGGAAGCCTCATATGTGACTAACAGATAAATACGAAGGACGTGATGATCCACACACACACCTGCCCATGTGGACAAAGGTTTGTGGAGAAGAGCCACAATCTGAGTGGGTGTAGCTATTCTGTCATACCCCAGATGTTATACCCATGAATTAGTATATAGAGACGGAGCTCCACCATGGGATGAGTGAATGGGATATCCTGAGCGCAGGGTTACTATTAATCTTCACTTTTTAGGTTTTTTGGTGGGACACTATTTATGACACACTACAAGAAGTAAAAGAATCTATCTTTAAGATACCACAGAAGCCAATAGAATCAATACAGCCTGAATGGGCTACTTAACTGAGTTCCACGCTAGAGTGTTATAATGTGAATACTGAAGAAGACGACGAGGATCCATGGAAAATTAACATTTCAGAAATAGAAGGCCATCCCAAGGTTCAAGGACCACTGATTGAAGACCCTAACATAACCATGCCAATAAAGACAAAGCAGGTGAACATTGGTATGGAGGCCGAACCTAAGTATGCGACCCTCGGCGACTACTGGGATGACGTGACGATGGATAGGGTCACTGAGCTACTCCATGAATACCAGGACTTATTCCCAACAAAGATCATGGACTTAAAAGGAATCACCAGAGATTTAGGAATGATTAGGATCCCATTAAAACCCGACACGAAGCAAATTAAGTAGAGACCTTACCGCTTGAATCCAAAATACAAGGAGAAGGTCTGCATTGAACTAGAGAATATACTCGCAGCACAAATTATTAAGAAGGTGGAAGAATCTGATTGGGTAAGCCATATGATGGTGCAGGGAAAGAAGCAGAAGGGCAAGACCAGAATATGCATGGATCTCAGAGAATTGAATGACGCGTGTGTGCATGACCCATTCCCAACTCCATTCACAAATGAAGTATTGGAAAATGTTAGTGGGCAAGAAGCATTTTCTTTCGCTAACGTGTTCTCAGGGTACCACCAGATCAATATCGCATCAGAAGATAGGAGAAACACCACCTTTGCGACTAAGTGGGGCTACTTTGAATACATTGTAATTTCGTGTGGGTTGAAGAAGACACCAACCATCTTTTCACGCATAGTTGTTGCAACATTCAAGGAATATATCCACATGTTCTTGGAGGTTTACCTTGATAATTGGAATGTATTTGGGCTGGTTAAGCACCATGTAGCGAGCTTACGCTTGATGCTAGATACTTGACGAAGACACAAAATCGCATTGAACCTTAATAAGTGTACGTTCCTCGTGCCTTTTGGGAACCTGCTTGGACATGTGGTTTGCAGACAGGGACTGATGGCAGACCCCGTGAAGATTGTCGTGATTATGAATTTGGAAGCACTGCGAAGTGTGAAACTACTATGCGCTACCCTGGGACATACGAGGTACAATAGGAGGTTCATCAAAAGATATGCCTAGATCATTGCACCAATAAAGAAGTTACTGAAAAAGGATGTCACGTTCTGTTGGAATGATGACTCCAAGAAAATCCTGGATGTACTAAAAGAAAAGATGGCCTCTGCACCGATCTTGGTCTTCCTGAAATGGGATGAGCAGTTTCATGTCCATATTAACGCATTGTGTATAGTGTTGGGAGTGGTACTAACACAGGATGGTGGAGAGGGTTTGGATCACCCTATCGCATTCATGAGTCGGAGATTGTCTAAAGCAAAAAATAATTATTCCACCAATGAATGTGAGGGATTAGCTATGGTATACGTGCTCTAGAAATATCAGCAACATTTGCTAGGGGAACACTTCGAGATGTATACAGATCATTCTGTGCTGAAATACTTGGTCAATAAGCCTGTGTTGGGGGGGCACATATGTAGGTGGATTTTGTTGTTCCAAGAATATGATTTTAAGGTTGTTGTGAAGCTTGGCTGCCTGAACACGGGACCGGATCACTTGTCACGCATTGAGACAAGAGAGGAAACGACTAGTTTGGAGGCAGGATTACCTGACGCACAACTCTTTGGTGTGCACATAGTAGATGGACACTTTGAAGATATAATCCACTTTCTCATGATGGGAACTGCACCGAAAGAGAAGTCTATCAAACAAAAGAAGGAACTGGTGGTCCGCGCGGTATATTTTTCTGTCATTGCAAGTAACCTATATAACATGGGCAATGATGAGACATTGCGAAGGTATGTACCTGAATTTGAACGAAGCCAGATCCTTGCGGATGCACATGGGGGCACTATGGGAGGACACTATGCAGGGAGAGCGACCACGCAAAAGATTCTCCGTGGAGGATTGTGGTGGTTGACCCTTCATCAAGATTCAAAAGCGCATGCAAGGCCTGTGATGTTTGTCAAAGAACAGGTAAACCATCATGGAGGGATGAGATGCCTTTGAATCTAAAAATGATGCTGTAACCCTTTGAAAAATGGGCGGTCGACTTCGTAGGAGCTATCAAACCTTAAGGAAAAATGGGCGGAAGATACATTATCACTACGATGGAGTACCTGACTCATTGGGCAAAAGTGCAACCAGTAAAAGATTAGAAGGCCACCACAACCACGAAGTTTCTGTTTGAACACGTATTGACATGATTTGGATGTTCAAAGATCTTGATGAGCGATCACAGTACACATTTCCTTAATGAAATAATTAGTGCGCTGATAGAAGAGTTTCAGGTGTATCATTAGAAAAGAACCTTGTATCACCCCCAAGTGAACGGGACAGTAGAAGCATTTAACAAAATATTGGAGACTGCACTGACCAAAGTATTCAATGCACAATGAAGTGATTGGGACCTATGCATACCTGCAATATTATGGGCTTATAGGACAATGTGCAAGAAGATAACAAGATAGACAACTTTCCCGCTAGTCTATGGAGTAGAATTCATAATGCCAGTGGAGTATATCATGCCTAGTCTATGCATAAAAGCACTCATAGGTATGATAGACTGCAGAGCCTTGGAGGAGAGGCTCACGCAGTTAGAGGAACAACTTTTTGCTAGATTCCATCAGCAGATACAAAATCAGTGCGAAAAGGCCTGACACGATCGACATATTAAGTTGCGCACCTTCAAGGTAAACAATTTGGTCTTACTATATGATAGTAAGTTTGATAAATTCCCAATAAAGTTTAGAATGCATTGGCTGGGACCGTATGTTGTTAAGGAGGCCACAGATGGAGGTGCAGTGCAGCTGGTAAAGCTAAATGGAGAACCATTCCCAAACAAAGTGAATGGTAGGTGGTTGAAGCCATACATGGGTGGCTCAGCTATCTGACTAGCTGATAGAAGAATAGTCTTCGCATTCTAGAAAGAAGGCGCGAGACTATAAATAGATGCAAGGGATGCAAGAACAGATACAAGGGAGCAGTTCCGACACCACAATCTTAGAACAATGCATACAAGAGATACAATAGGTAGCCACACAATGCGCTGTTGACCTTATAGCAATCCGAGTAGAGTTGAGAGGTCGCCGTGCGAAGATATCCGCACCAACAGTGTGACTTGAGAGCGATTCATGATGTTTGTGTTGTGGGCCTATTCAGGGCAGGATCACCCCAAGGCAAGTTTTGGGTCTTGAAGCCCAAGTTTTGACTAAGTTCGATGTAAATACTCCGCGATTTGTGGGTGCGGAGCGCGAAGTTGTAATCGAGTCATAGGGTTTTCCGCCCTTACTTTTGTAATGCAATGTCAATTGGAGAGATCTACCCATGGTCCGCAGACCATGGGATTGTATCAATAGAGCAAGGCTCTAAGTGTAAAAGGAAGAAATGCAGAAATGAAAGATGTAATAAGAAACCATTGAGTCAAAGTGTAGAGTCGTGTCTCTAGGTTGTAGAGTAGGAGAAGGCTCTGCAACTGAGTGAACAGAGGCCTAGTAGTCCGCAGCTGAGTGCGTGAACCCCTACAGCTGAGTGTGCAGGTCAGGTTCAGTCTGTAACCTATTGAAGCATTAATAAAGAGAAGTTTTACAATATTTCTGTGTATCTTTTCCTGTTTTACGCATTGAAGTATATTGGGTATGAATTGCAAGTTTACTATTTTTTTGCTGCGCGAACTTATATGAGTGTGCTAAATAAGTGAATATAATATAAGGTATCTACTTACATGAAGATAACTAACTGTTATAAGAAGATAAGTAAGATCTGTGGTGTGACTTGGGGAAATAGCGCAGATCGCTGCTCTAGCAGTGAGAAAGCCTCACAATCCCTTGTTAGGGTTGCACAAAGGCGAATATAACTAGGGCATGAAGAGCTCGCAGTTCAGGAAACTGCTCGAAGTAACCTGTGCAAAGGTATTTACAATTGGACTAAATCGGCCCCTCAGTCATCTCAAGGGTTAGGCCCCATCAAGCCAACACATAGCTAGGTTAACTATATACAAATATTGTTATATTTATGCATATAATATTGTTTTAGTCCATAGACTTAGCATATTTTTCTAATGGGAAACTACTATTATCTCTTTGAGTCCTAACCCTCCCATGCCCAGGATTCACTCTGTGGAATCCTGAAAGAGATATATTTCTCTCAAATATAGGTGGTTACCCTGGGCATAGAAACCAAAAATTTGAATCTACTAATATAATTGATCCAAGTGGATATTTTGGCCACCCGCCAATTCCACTTGGACCCCCACCATTACTTCTTTTAGTTTTTCAATTTGCTTAATTATAACACAGTTTACTATTTCTAGCAATTTTTCGGGTCCTAAACTTCTTGAGCCATTTTGAGGCCCTAAACGACATTTTTTTGGAAATCTACCTGTCAATGATTTTTTGCCTAAAATCGTATTTTTCCCCGTATTCCTCAGAGAGATATTTCCAATGGGTTATCATGCTTGTCAAATGAAGATAATATGACCAAGTCATGACCCTGGGAAGTTGGTTGTCCAACTCACCCCAACGGGGCCCATAAACTCTTGGTGTTACATCTCCTCGGGTTAGGATTTTGGTTGTTTAGGGTTTGCGCTTATTGTCCAATAACAAAAAGGCCCTTGAGCCTCATTTTAAGGCAGTTCAGAGGCATTTAGCCACCACAACTCTTCTTAGAGATAAGCTACCATAGCCTTGGCGAGTTTATTTCCATTTCTGTTTGTAACCATATTTCAGTATTTTACATTAGTGAAATGAAGTATTATTTCCACTGCATCTCTGTGTTTATGGTTATCTCTATAATTTGCCACATTACTGTTTAAAATCCATATCAATGGTATCGAAGAGGTTTGCTTTTTTTTTCTATATTTTTCTTTGCATGTCACCAACGAGGTCGGGATACAAGGAGTTAGGGCTTGAGCTAGTCGAACCTTTGCAAGACCAGCCTCACAAATCTCGACAGCCTCCCATGGCGAACGAAAAGAAAGACGAGGAGGTAGGAGATCCTATCAAAATTTTAGTTGAAGAAGCCCTCGAGTAACAAAGGAACGTGATGATGGACAACTTTGCCCAGATCCTTCAGTGGGTACCTAGGGGCGATGCATCGACTTCCAACAACTACTCTGGAAATGCCACACCGTTTAAGGTATAAGTTAATTTTGAAATCCCCATCTTCGAGGGTCAGATAGACGTAGATGTCATCGATAAATGGTTAAATCTGCTAAAGGGTTATTTTTTTCTTCATGATTTTTCCAGTCGGTAAAAGATTATTTTCGCTCTTCTCAAAGCAGCCCCCCATGTCAATGATTGGTGGGAAACCTACTGCGAGTAGAAGGATGAAAGTAAAGGCTCACTATTTTTAGCCGCACCCACTTGGAATTCATTCTAGGATGCCATCAAGGAGTAGTGCTACCGTGTTAGAAGCTATGAGCATCAATACATAAAGTGGACCATGCTGTGGCAATGAAGGGACCAAGACTTGAGGAAGTTTACCAATATTTTCCATACCGTTCGCACAAAGTTGGGTATTAAGGACTTAGAGTAGCATTTGGTACTCAAATACCACAGCTGCCTACACAAGTACATCCAGGAATAAATAGAATTCCTGAACATCTCCTCGTTCGGCACTGCATACCGATATGCCGTCAAAGGTCAAGCAAAAGTTTAAATAGAAGAAGTGAAACTTTGGGTCTGTGAATCTGAAGCAAGGGAAAGGTGCCCCCAAACCATAGAACAAATGACAAAGCCAAGGCGGGGTGCCCCAAGATAACTCACCAAAGCTACAACCAAAGAACAACATCCGAAGCTGAAAAAGGACACAGGAAAGTGGTGTGAGTTTCATGAGAGCTCCACTCACAACACAAGTGAGTATCGGGCCAAGCAGTCACTAGTGGTCGAGCTAAAAGTTTCAAAAGCAGATGCATGCTTGACTTTGAGTCAGAACATGACAAGGGGAATGATAAAGGGAAGTAGATTATGAATGCGAAGCCCAACACCACTGTTGCCAGCACGAGTATCCAGAAGGAGGAACCTAAAGATCCAGAGAAGGAGGAGCATCTCCTCCACTCCCAGATGTGGGTAAAGTGCTCCCCGCTACAAGTCATTGTCGACAATGGTAGCCAAAAGCACCTAATTTTAATAGAGGTTGTGAAGCGACTAGGCTTATCGACCACAACACATCCACAATTGTAAACCATCGGGTGGCTTCACCAAGAATGGGAACTTCACGTGAGCCCTTCACGAATGAGGTATTGTGTGATGTTTCTCCCCTTGAAGTTTATGATGTATTATTAAGACAACCATACTTGTGGAAGCGACATGTTGTATATGAATCAACACCCCATGTTGTTATTGTTACTTCGGGAAATAATGGCGTACTGGAGGTAGCACCACCTACCACCATCTCTTTGGTTACTGCAAAAAAATGTAGTGAACTCATTTCCAAAAATAGGAAATTTGTTTTCCTGATGATACTCCCTCAATGAAAGAAGAAGACGGTGGCCACAACCTCCAGACAGGGCCCCTCTACACAACAACTATCGATGGACAAGTTTGTAGAGGAATACGAGGACATATTCACCTCCCTTGCAAGGGTTCCTCTACACTGTCAGGTCAAGCAATCCATCGATCTAACCTGAGGTGTGCCGCTACCCAATGGACCAATCTATTGGCACTTTTTTCTAGAGAATGATGAAATTAAGAGGCAGATTCAGGAGTTTTTGTCGAAAGGTCACATCCATTAGAGTTCATCGCTCTATGGGAGCCTGAACATGTTGGTACAAAATAAAGATGAGACTTGGAGACTCTTTATTGGCTATCAGACATTGAACAAGATCACTTTCTATAATAGGTACCCAATCCCATGGATTTATGACCTCTTGGACCAACTGAGGGGGAAACATATTTCAGCAAGATCGATTTGAAGACAAGATATCACCAGGTACCAATCAAACCCTCTAATGTGTGGAAGACTACTTTCAAAGCCAAGGAGGGCCTTCTCGAATGGTTGGTTATGCCTTTCGGATTGACGAATGCTCCTGCAACCTTCATGAGGCTAATGGATGAAATCTTGTGGCCATTCACCAACTCATTTGTAGTGGTATACTTGGATGACATCTTGATCTTTATCCTGAGTTGGGAAGAGCACCTCCACCACATCTGAAAGGTTCTCCAAACACTTTGGCAACACAAGTTGTGTGCCAATTTGCAGAAATGCACTTTTGGAATGACCCAGGTTTAGTATCTGGGATACATTATTGATGAACATGGGGTGCTTGTGGATCTAGCCAAGATCCAAGTCATTCAAGATTGGCCATCTCCAACCACTCTGATAGAACTCTGCAACTTTCTAGGTCTTGCCAACTTCTACTGCAGGTTCCTGTTGGGATTTTCTCATATCACTTGGCCCTTGAGTCAAGTCACCAAGGGAGGAGTGAAATAAAAAAACTTTTGGTCTAAATCTCAACAAAAGGCATTCATTGAGTTAAAAAATCACCTCTAGTCGACACTAGTGCTCGTGTTACCAAACTTGCAACAACCATTTGAGGTTGAGATAGATGCCTTTGACTATGCTATTGGGGTAGTCCTTACTCAACATGAGCATCCAATGGCATATCATAGTGAGACACTTTCAAACACAGTCTAGAAGTATCCCACTTATGACAAAGAGATGTATTCCATTGTGCAGGCCTGCTGATAACGGAAGCATTACATTTTGGGGAAGGAAGCAGTCATCCACATAAACCACTGATCCCTGCAGTTCATATAGACCGAAGGGAAATTGCAAAATGATCACCATAAGAAGTGGTCCACATACCTGCAACAATTCCATTTGAATATCAAGTATAAGAAGGGCATTACCAATAATGTTGCAGATTGCCTCAATCAACCACTGATCATGCCATTAACCACCGTTCTCAACTCTTGTGTGAACGAGACCTCTGATTGGCCACTTCTCTACAAAAGTGACCCAGAATTTGGCCACACATACCAGACACTCTTGGAGGATAAGCATGTTCCAAATTTTCACCTCTAGTGTGCCCTGTTATGCCACATGGGTCACCTTTGTGTTCCTTCAAGCAACCATGCTAAGATAATTTGGCAAGCACACTACAATCGGGCTACTGGGCATTTGAGGGTCGAGAAAACGGTGGTAGTACTGCAGAAGTATTTCTATTAGCTAAATCTTCAACAGGATGTCAGGATGTACATTAGATCATGCATTGCATGTGCCATTGCCAAACTGACCATCGAGAAGTAAGGCCTCTATATCCCACTGCATACCCCTAGTCGACCTTGGGAATCGATCTCCATGGATTACATGTGAGACCTTCCTTCCACTAAGCATGGAAATGACTGTGTTTTTATGGTCATCGACAGGTTCTCGAAGATGGCCGTTATGGCAGCCTGCAAGAAGAATATCATAGCCGAAGCCACTCTTAAACACTTCTTTGAACGAGTGTGGGTACACTTTGGGATCCCACAGTCTATCATCTCAGATCGGGATAGCAGGTTCCTCAGTACATTTTGGTCCAGTCTCTGGTCGATGCTGGACACCAAACTCACTAAGTGCACAACCTTGCATCCTCAAACTGATGGCGAGATAGAGGCTGTCAACAGGATGATCGTACACATTATGCACATGTACAATTCAAACAATCCATGCACACAGAACGAGAGCCTCCCCTATGTTCCACACAACTACAACCGGGCTCTCCATAGCTTGACTGGCCACAACCCTTTTCAGGTGGGCTTGGGATTCTAGCCACTATGTTCCATTAATGTGGCCATGCCATTTGCGGCTACTCACATAGATTCAGCTCATGGCCAGTCTGAGACAGATAAGGCAAATAACTTCATTGAGCACATACAACATATTTGCCAGTAGGTCCATGACATTCTAGAGAAATCAAATGCCAAGTACAAGCAATGACATGATCAACATTGAGTGCCACACAAGTTTCAAGTGGGCGACAAAGTATGGCTGCATTTCCAAAATGAACGCTTTACTGGAGCCTATCGAAAACTCAAACCACTCCAATATGTTCCTTACACCATTACCAAGGCTGTGGGAGACAATGCATTTGAGCTCAACATTCCCCCATTCCTTGGCCTACACTTAACATTCAATGTGGACTACATTCGGCCATAGTTTCCACCATTACTGGATGCATCCGACATTGTAGAACAACTCACACCCATAGAGCTAAATCCAGATTGCATGGAACAAGATACAACTAATCGGATCATGGGCACACAGATCAAGCACACTTGCCAACAAAATATCCAACTGTATCAAGTTGTCAAAGTAGGCCAACTCCTTCACTAGGGCAAGTGGCTCATCAAGGACCAAGTTCAATAAAAGTTTCTTCATCTCATGGAGGAACTCAATGCAATGGGGACCATTGCTTCATAAGAGGGGAGGAATGATCTAGGTGGATATTGGTGGCAACCTGCCAATTCCACTTGGACCCCCACCATTGCTTCTTTTAGTTTTTCAATTTCCTTAACTGTAGCATAATTTACTATTTTTAGTAGTTTTTCGGGTCCTAAACCTCCGGAGCCATTTTGAGGCCCTAAACAATGTTTTTTTGGAAATCTACCAGCCGTCAATTTTTTGTCGAAAAACGTCTTTTCCGTTGTAGTCGTCGGAGTGATTTTTACAATAGGTTATCATGCATGTCAAATGGAGATAATATTACCAAGTCACAACTCTGGGAAGTTGGTTGTCCAACTCACCCCAACAGGGCCCATAAACTCTTAGTGTTACATCTCCTCGGGTTAGTGTTTTGGTTGTTAAGGTTTGCACTTATTTTTCAATAATAAAAAGGCCCTTGAGCCTCATTGTAAGGAAGCTCAAAGGAATGTAGCCACCACATCTCTTCTCAGAGATAAGCTACCATCACCCTAGCTGGTTTATTTCCATTTCTATTTGTAAGCATATTTTAGTATTTTACATTAATGAAATGAAGTATTATTTCCCCTGTATCTCTGTGTTTATGGTTACCTCTATAATTTGTTGTGTTCCTGCTTAAATCTAGATCAATAGTAGCTATAAATATGTTTAATCATACTTATAAAAATTAAGATTATTGTTTTTTAATGACAGTACTTTGATCATTCAAACTTGTTTTTTTGGTGTATTCATTTTCTTTCGCTCATATATATATAAGATTTTTATGAGTTATGAGATACACATATTTCTTCTATTTGCGTGTAAACATAGGTATCCTAATTAGAATCTTGTTCATTTTTCCTATTACTTACTTATATAAATCTTTTTAGAAATAAAACAAGACTTCCATAATATTCCCAACCTAAAACCAACTTCTTCTCTCAATTTTCCTTGAGCTCTCCTTCTAAATGTCTGGAAAAGCTAGGAAGAAGAATTTTCTATATTTCACTTTCTCAACCCAACAACGTCTTGCTAATTCTTTTATTAACCACTGATTTTTTTGGGTTAACCACTAATTTTTTTGGTCAACTACGGTATTTTTTTTAAGGTAACTATATTTATCTCCCAGGGTAATTTAAATCTACCATAGCATGTTTTATATAACCGTTTAAATTTTTATTCTAGTCTTTATTTTAGATCTCATTTTCTTTTTTCCTTCTGTTATCTTAAGAAGCTGTAGACAATGACATAAAGAGACTTTTTTCTTCCTTTATGTTGTGCTTCCTTAAATTCAATTATTTTTTCTCTAAAAATTAAAAGCTAATCTCTCATATTAACCTTTAACATATTTTTTAGAAAATTAATATACTAACACAATTTCCTATTCATTATTGTTTTTTTTAATTTTTTTAAATAATAAAAACAATATTTCATCATATTTCCTCTGATTTTTCTCAAACTAGTAATAAATAAAGATGACACAGTAAATTTTCCCGAAAGTATTACATTTAACATACTTCAATAGATTAATATCACACTTTAAAAAAATTCAACATATGCTTTGAATTAAATAACTTTAATGAAACATTTTTCTCTAATATAAAATGTAGTTATATCACTTCCTTAATATTCATACACTATATTGTATTTGTGAGGTTTACATATAATGGGAGAAAATAAATATTTTAAGGTAAGAAAAAAAGAAAAAAAAAAATAACTTACAAATATGTAAGTAAATCAATGTATAAGTGGGTAAATATGTGAATAAATCAATGTATAAGTAGGTTAAAGATTTTTTGATATTTAATCAAACATTTTTTTCTTATTGTCCGGTTACAATGAATTAAAATGTTTGTGAGTTTGGTAAATTAAAACCTAAAACATGTAAGGTGTTTGTTGTAAGGTAGGCTATCTATTTCTGAAAAATGTGTTATCATAGAAAAGTAAGATATTTTCTTCAAATATAATAAATGCTATTTTCAACAAGAAGTGAACAATACTTTAAAAAAGGTGGTTTTCATGAGATAGCATGTCTATGTTTGAATTTTTTTTGTGTATAAATATATTAAACTTAACATGTCAATAAATTAATTTGGCCAACTAGATGGTAGAGTATTTATAAATACTTCTTAAACATGTTTAAATTTATTTATTTTTAATAATTTTTTCTAGTTTTTATAATTAAAATGGAAAAGAAATAAATTATAAACATTTAAAGAAAAAAGTAAAGTTAATCAAAACAATCTCAAATGTGGACAAATTTCCTTACATAATATAAAATTTACAAAATCCTTTAAATCTCAAGAAAATGTATATATATATATATATATATAAAAAGAATTTACGTCCAATGTATATGCTTACCAGTTATATATTTTAATGTATCTAAAGTATATCTAAATTTACTTTTCAACTTTTTATTAATTTATCTTTCATAAATAGAAAATTAATGAATTAAACAAGATTTGGGGAATATTTGAATAACAATAAGAAAGTCACATCATTATAAAATAATACTATTAAACTTGTTTCTTTCTTCACAAGGCTATTAAGCCTTTTTTTCTTTCTTCACAAAAGTTGGTTACTCTATTAGAAAAATCTTAATTAAACATAAAATACATTTTCTTTTATTATATATTAATAATTCTTTATTTACATTTAAAATTATAATAAATAAAAAACTAATAGGTTATTAAAAATTCTAAATATATCATTTAATACTCATTTCTAAAGAAAAAAAATATTTTAAAATACACTAGATAAATAATATTTATTTTCACATCCATGTTTCAAGTCCAACTTTAATGAATGAGATTTAGAAGGAGAAATCCATTTATAATAAGTTATAAAAATATAAATTATTTTCTCACTTGCTCTATAATATATTATAGAGAATCATTTAATAAAATTAAGATCTATCATATATTAATTATATATATATATTATATATATATATATATATAATAATAGTTATATATATTGGAATTGGCCAACCACCAGTGGGTATTCAATTCACTTTACACGGGGTTTTGAATCCCACGGGCTGCCTCTATAACCGTTAGGAGGGAAACTTGCCCAAACCCGCAAGAACGACCCTTTAGGTTAAGACAAAGACCTTTAACCCGTGACTTTGCATAGGCGGCACAAACGGACTTAACGGGCCATTCGCTAGACCACCAGACCAAACTCCTACCGACATATAAATTATATATATTAATTCTCATTAAAAATTTAATTTAGTTATGGATTTTATCTATCCAATTAAATAATAAAATAATAACAAACAAAAAAACCTATCACATTACTCTCCCCATCATACTTCATTTCCATAATAAGATTTCACAAAACTTACATTGCGAACTCTCTCAACATCACCCTACCACAGCCCATTCCTCCTCATAAACAAAAAAAATTGAGTGGTTGAAACCCTAATATTTACTCACAAGGTTTAACTTTAAAAACCCTCCTTCCTATGGTACCATCTAATATAGTAAGGTATGGCTTGTCACCGAATATTCCACGAATCTAACCTTGCATTGGTGTTTAGCTTTTGGTATCATGAACATCAATTCGACAATATAATCAAATTGGAGATCCTCTTTTATTTAAAATTAACTGGTTAGTGTTTTTGTCATTTTATAATGTTCCCAACGAATCTCAACATGGGTTGACATTCCATGAATCTAAGCTTTGCATTGGTGTTTAGCTTTTGATATCATGAATATCAATTCGACAATCTAATCAAATTGGAGATCCTCAACGAATGCCAACATAGGTTGACTCTTGAGTTTCCTAATCAGATAATGTTTTGGACCATTGTTTTTCATTTATTAAATATATAAATTGTTGCTATGTTTGAAAGTAGAACAATGTATGAATGAGATATATTAGGGCGATTGTTTGGATTTTACATGAAGGATTTCCTACTCTTTTCGTGACTGTATTCAAATTATATCCATATTTGCATGGGAGTTTACCAAAATCAATCCATTGTCACCTAATCTTCTTGATAATAGCTTAATCGAAGAAAAATCAAACTGGTTCTGAAAAATCAACTTTAGAAATATATACATGCATGAAAGAAGAGACGAAATGGCAAGACACATGCGCATCCGACACCTCGCACATTATTGTCCAATCCAATGGTCTATGCTGACTCCACCTATATCAAATCACAAAAGTGTCAGCGAATCCTCCGAGTTTTTTTTATGGTGTAAAGGCCTCAACCTGCCTCAAACTTGGTTTCTTCCACTTCTTCGTTTTTCACTGATTCATTCAACACCTTATTTGGTAAAGTTCAATTAGCAAGATTTTCTAGGTTCATGTTATTATGGTTATGCTGGGTAATCATTTCCTTGGTTTCTTTTGCTAAAACAACCTTCGGTCTCAATTATGCTGCCAGAGCAATCACATTATCGGACCGTCGGAAGAGTCCAAAAATCGTGGTCAATGTTTCTGGATGCTTCCTTTTGTCTCTCAAAATTACAAAGAATGGTCAATTGCCATTATTGTGAATACCAACAGTCAAGGGAGACCTACGACACAGCTTCGACAGTTGGTGTGGGTGAGGTACAAAAATAAAAGTTCAGAAACGCAACGTCTACATTATGATCTCTGGTGCATTTACTACAGTTGTTAGAAACGCAACATTTATGTTTTTGATCTGCGCTGCATTTACTATAGGAGTGCATTTATGTAATAAGAGAAATTTTTAATTTTTTTTAATGAAATTAATATTTTTTAATATGAAATTTTGTTATTTAAAATATCTGCTTAATATATAAGTAGATTCAATGTGTTAATTTTTTTTATTTTTTTTTTTAATTTACGTAAGATTCCACAAACTATTATCGTAAAGAGTACTGAGAATTCAACTGTAGTACTGTGGAAAATGTGTTATAACTCGATCAGCATCTGACCGCATAACAAGTCCTAATCCTATGGAAGAGAACACGAAGTCAAACATACGTTCCTGAATATTATGAGAAAATTCATGCAACCTTTTAGTTAGCCCAATGAAATTATGTAGATTTATTCGCAAGTAATGCTTCACTGTGAGTTTTTGGGTATCATTGCTATTATTTAACAGTATTAAATATTTTTGGAAATTTAGATTCACTATTTTAGGATTTAGAAAAGTCGTTTATTTTTATATATATTGTTGGAAGAATTGCTGCATTTTTATGCCATTTATAATTTTCACTTGGAAATCTTAGTTATGGATTTGGAAAATTTACTAATATCTATAAGTTTTGGTGTAACAGCAAATTTCTTAAAGTATTCTATCTACAAGTTTAGAAAATTTACTAAACTTGTACAAATTTAGAAAATTTACCAAACATCTTTATATATTTAGCCATGGTAATCAATAAAATATAGCTTGTGATTCCTGTGTAACAATGTGCTCTTTCAATTTCTAAATGATTTATGCACATTCATCTCCATTTTGCTACGCTCCACAGAGACATGAATCACTTTTCCATATATATGATGTTGGGAATCTCTGATAATTCCAGAACAAAAACGAACAAAGAATAATGCTATGTTTCTTAACAGAGAGAAACTAAAATTGTTTTTGGGATGACAAATTTTTACACAGAGAACAAAAAAAACTTGTATTCATTAACAAAAAAACAACTGTTACAAAAAAGTCTTCCTCTAACAGAGGGATCACCACAAGAAAACTTCAAATGCCTTGCTGTGAATTACAAGAAACACTCTCTCTCTGCACTGTTGTATGTAATTTGTTTTCACTTCTTGCTTAGCGTTGTTGCATCTTACATTACATTTCAACAAAAAAGACATAACATTACATTTTACTTGTGCCGTAAAAAAAAACTACTCCCGTGAATTAAAAACAATAAAATTAAATTCTTCACCTACATTTACCAACTGTAGTAAATTTTCATTAATTACTTCACTGATAAATGGTGGCTAGTTGATAAGGTATGCAGCGAATTAGTCCTACGTTTGCCACCAATATCTTCTGAGAATCAAGATTGTATGTCTAGTCAACTGAGGTCTGTACGAATGGATGGGACTCTGTACAAATTCTTCAGCAGTAACTTGTTTCGTCCCTGCGACATTCCTTCTGTTCCAAGCATGGAGATCAACTCTTCTCTGGTATTAGCAAAGTTGTCGATCTGTGAATCCATTGAAAGCCTGCCAATCTAATCGGACTGTTGTTGGCAAAATCGCACGGCCTATTTTACTAGACTTTACGTGTCGGGGAAAGTTGTATTTGCAAAACTGCTCAGAACACGTGTCAGCTGATGAATGTGATCGCTGCCCTCGGAGAATTACCACCATTCCGTAAAAGTGGTGCAGGGAATCCCATGATGGTTTTTCGGGAAAAAAAATAGTTTGCAGTCACTGTTTAAATGGCAGATTCGGGCAAGCGCTGCAGTTGAAAGTAATATTTCAACACTCCCCTTTAATTTCAACTGCTGGGTTATCAATCATACCCAGACATTTCCTCAAAAACTCAAAACTTTTCTACCCCAATGGCTTGGTCAGAATATCTGCAACCTGCTCCTGAGTTCTGCAGTGTTCTAAAATAATTTCTCCATTGTTTACCAATTCCATGATGTAATGAAACTTTCTGTCAATGTGTTTCGTTCTCTTATGAAACACAGATTTCTTGGATAATGCAATAGCTGAGCTATTGTCACAAAAAATCAGAGTTCATTTTGCTTGCTCTTAGCATAGATTCCTTAACATCCTTCTCATCCAAATTGCTTTACACGCTGCTACTATAGCTGCCACATATTCTGCTTCTGCTGTAGACAATGCTACAATAGGTTGTTTTTTAGAAGCCCATGAAATGGCTCCTGAACCCATGTGAAAAACATAACTGGATGTGATTTTGTAATCATCTACACTTCCAGCGCAATCTCTATCAGTGTATCCAATTAAATCTGAACATTCTGAAGCAGTATATAAAATACCAAACCTTTTAGTACCTTTAACATACCTGAGAATCCTTTTTCTTCCTGCCAATGTGCTTCTTTTGGCCTCTCCATGAATATGGAAATCAAACTAACAACATACATTATATCCGGCCTAGTTGCAGTCAAATACATGAGGCTACCAGCTATGCTCTTGTACAAACTAGGATCAAAATCCTTATTGTTGTCCTCTTTGCTGAGTTTTAATCCCATCACTGTGGGACTGATTACTGCTTTGCTCTCCTGCATATTAAATCTTTCCAACACTTCATTAACATATTTCGCTTCTGAGATAAAAATCTCATTTCCATTTGGTTCTACTTCTATTCCTAAAAAGTATTTCAGCAAACCAATGTCAGTCATTTCAAATTCTTCTTTCATGGTTGTTTTGAAATTTTCAATAAAATAATCATCATTACCTGTGAAAATAACATCATCAACATATAACACAACAATTAGTATTTTACCATCCTTTTCTTTGATGTAGAGGGTGGGTTCTCCCTGACAGTTTTCAAATCCATTTTCTAGTAGATAGGAATATATCCTATTGTACCACGCTCTTGGTGCTTGCTTCAGCCCATAAAGAACTTTCTTCAATCTGCACACTTTGTGCTCTTGGCCTTTCTTTTCATAGCCTAGAGGTTGTTCAATGTAAACCTCTTCCATTAACACTCCATTTATGAATGCCGACTTCACGTCTATTTGGTAAACTTTACACTTGTTTTGTACTACTATGGACAACACTGCTCTCATGGTTTCCATTCTAGCAACCGATGCGAAAGTTTCCTCATAGTCTCTCACATGCTGTTGCTTATATCCTGTGAAAATAAGTCTTTTGCCTTGTGTCTTTCTATTTTGCCTTCAATATTACTCTTTGTCTTGTAAACCCATTTAACTCCAATGACATCCTTTCCTTCTAGTAGTTCAACTAAATCCCATGTCTTGTTTCTTTCTATGGCATTGATCTCCTCATCCATAGCTTCTATCCATTTCCTATCCTTAATTGCTTCTTCAAAATGAACAGAGTCATCAACATGACAATATAAACCAAACAAAGAGTTCATACCTTCATTTGTTGCCTCTTGTTCATAAATGCCACTTAAATTTCTGAACATCTTACCTCTTTCATTTGGTGTACAAGTGCTTGAAGAAGCACTTTAATTTCCTCCTTGTGGTGTGCTTGGAGAAGCACTTTCATTTC
>APFE031033894.1:0-35520 GCA_000404065.3 Pinus taeda
TCCTCCTTCTACGATTCCCCAAACTTCTGCTCCAAGTGATTGTAGATATGCAGTGGTTCTTATCTTCCAATGAGTAAAGTTGTTGCCGTCAAAGACTGGTGGCCTGATGTGTGCCTCTCTTTCTGGATTGGCCATTCTGATGGATCTTTTCCTCCAAGTGTTCAAGCTTCCTCTGAAGGACCTGCTCTGATACCAATTGTTGGAAATAATACTGAGAGGGGGGGTGAATCAGTATTATCAGATCAGATAAAACTTTTCAATTTCATACTCAAATTCATATACGCTACTTTAATTAAGTGAACTAGCGTATACACGCAACTGTGTCTGAAGAAACTAGCGTATACCAAGAGATCTTATAATTCAGTTAGCTTAATCTTCAGTAAATGCATCAGCACATTATTAAGCATATTAACAGTAAACAGGTGCAGTATAACAGAACAGAACATCACACAAGAGCCACACACATGAACACCATGATATAAGGTGGAAACCCAATGTGGGTGAAAACCACCTGCTGCAATTCATTTCTTTCTTCTTTAATGAGAAACTTCTTTTACAATATACTGGTGCAGTTCTTTACCAGTATGCAGGCTACAACCTGCAGAGGGCTACAACCCTCTCTCGTTTTCCAACTACTTCTGGAAGGGAGCTACAACCCCCTCAGCTCTTGTACTAGCTGATCCATTTACTAGTACGTAGGTGCTGACCCTACAACCTTCAGGGACCACGTTTCATCAATTTTCAGACTGGATCCAAGAGTACAAAACAAACATTACTGCAATACAATCATCAACTTAAACTTGCATCATAATTCATTAAACAACCCAATACTGAATCACTGAAACCCTGTCATTAAGAACACAGAACCCAAACCAGAGACCAGAACTCTGTAACAACCACCAGAATCAGCAGCAACTTGAGATATCAAACTTTATCATGTATACGCTACTGCACTTTACCGAAACCGCGTGTATACGCACTTTCTCCAAAGGAAACCCGCGTACATATCTAGAAATGATTACTTATGCCTCCGCTGTCAGATCCAACCCTTGCCAAACTTCCCGAACAGACAACCAGCAATACCAGATCCTCTCACTTCTTCAGACACCCAATGCTCACACTTTGCACACCTCTTGGCCTAATGATCTTCTCCTTATATAGGTTTAGGCCTCTCTCAATACCATGGTCCAAAACCATAACAAACCAATACCGTCAACCTCGAAACTAGGGATCAACACGTCCGTCGAGACACCATGGTCCAAATCCATAGGCACAACTTCCAAGGACTAACTGCCATGGACCAAAGGTACTTTTCACATGTACGCGCTTTTACTGAAACAAACCTGCGTGTATACGCGGATTCTCCTTGATAAAACTGCGTATATCTCTTTCTTGTCCTCCTGTACTGAGATCTGTCCTCTGATTAAGTTGCCATCACCTGTACCAACCTCTGAGTACCTGTACCAACCTCTGAGTGAGTTGCCATCAAGGACAACACTTGAAACATAATGCCAACAACTAGCCCTTTGAATTCTTTCAAAATAAATTTTCAAACCAATCTTAAGCAAAAATTTGAAAGAATCTACACACCTTTTTTTTCTTTGTAGGAGCTCGATATTTACTCTAATGTATCTCGGTACTTTCAAAACATCCAGTTCTGAAATTCCGACCTATGGTAGCCCTCTGTGTCCTCTTTCCAATGCCACCAATCTGACCCCGATTGGATTCTCCAATGAAGAGTTATGCCAAATATCCCACAGTGACCTGATTATAGACCTTTCCAGAAGAGCAAACTTGTATGAAGTGCCACGTGTCATGATTTATATCTTTGGCTCTGAAAAATATCCAGAAGAAGCTACAGTCTGTCCTCGTTTTGTACCTTTTTGTGAAATTTCAATCTGATGCTCAGAGAGAAAGTTATGATGATTTTCCCCAGGTCACCTGTTTTGAATGTCATTCAGGAGTCTGCAAAAAGACCAACTTCCTCAGATCATATCTCCGCAAATATAGTGCAAAAAGCTCTGAAATTCAGACCCTAGCTGCAGCGCGATGTCTTCTCAAATGGGTTTTTTTTTACTTCTGAAACGTCGCAGAAAACAAGTTATAGCGAAAATGCCACGATGACCTATTTGGAGCAACGAAACCCTAGAATCCAAAGCTTTGATACCAAATGTTATGAAACCAGCTCAAGAAAAGATAGAAAAGATAGATCAACCGCCTTAGAATTCAGCCTCTTCGAGGGGGAAACCTCCTTTACATTACTTAAATGAACAATTCTTGGATGATACAAATGACAAAACCTCCTTTCTATATATAGGAGTCTAAGGAGTCACAATATAACCCAACCGACCTAACAATAATAATATAAAGCCACAAAAATAACAATAGAGGGATTCTATGGGGCACAGTAATAACAATATGGGGGCAATAAGGGCACAACAATATTAATAAGGGGTAAAACTACCATAGTAATGGGGTAATCACTAGTATTATAGGGACCCAACAATAAAATTGTTTGCTATTCAAATGATACAGTCATTAATCAATGCATTTCTTAATCTCAACGTAATTTTCCTCAACAAGAATTCCACATACCACTGTCCTTACCATTGAATCATAGTTCAAGGGAATACAAATTTATGAGAATAACACCAATATATGAGCACACATTTATACTTAAACCATCCATTCTTCTAAAGCCAATACCTGGAAACCCTAACAATGTTATGTGAAATTCCATCGTTGAGTACTACATCAATAGACATCATGCTATTAAGTAGTATGTTTAGTTGAATTCGTATCAAAGTATAATAAAGATGGTACACTAATATCAAAAAGGAAAAACAAAGAGTAATACAATTCATCAAATACAAAAAACACGTTGACTATGAAAACTATTATAGAGAAAAACTTTTTCTATATGCCCCATTTCAAAACAACGAAAATTCACTAAAGAAAGACTGGCCAACACAGAATAGTGCATAAATGTTACATAAGAATACAATAAAGAGCAATGAAGTAACATGTCAACAAAAGGGGTGATTGGTACAAGCAATTCAAGAAGTTTACAACAACCTTGTAGCTTCCACTGACGCAATAAAGAAACCTTGCATATCCAATGATTTGGATGAAATTATGACTTGGATAAAGATTTACAATTTCTCTAATGCCATGACAAAAAATGACATCTTAATATTGGTTTCAATTGATATAGCACCCATTTATGCTTAGGAATCAAGAATACTACAGAATTAGAATAATGCTCAATAGAGAACAACAAGAAATTCTCAAAGACATTGCAATGAAAAAATCAATGAAGATAGACAAACCACTCTACCTATGATTGACTAGAGGAGAGGGCGCTGGAAAAATATTTATGACAAAATCCATATTTCAAATGCTCATGCGAATTTATAATCCACATTACAATACAAACCCTTTGAAACCAAAGGGATTGATATTATCATATACAGGTAAAGCTGCATATAATGCAAGTGGAGCGACAATTCATTATGCATTGCTAATTCCCTTAAAAAAATCTATTTTTCTTCCACTTAGCAATGGAATCTTAGACAACTTAACAACAATTTACCAAGAAATGAGATTATTTTTCATTCATGAAGTATCTTTGATTGAGAATTGTTTTCTATATCACATTGATGATTGACTAAGGAATATTTATCATGTTCAAACAAAATACTTTTGGAACATTGACATCATATTTTTTTTTTAATCTATACCAAGCACAACCTAACAGGATTCACTAATATTTGAATAACCTAGAATGAGAAAGCAACCAATAAAATATGACTTTTGGCAAGAAGATGTAATGTACTATGAATTTCACACTACAATGCGTCAAACAAATGAAAAATTCATTTCCACTTTGAATAGGATTTGTACAAATAATCATACAAAAGATGATTTGCAGTACCTCAATAGAAATTGTATTCAAAATTCTTCTAATGATCCCACCTTCCCTTATCTATCTTTTATGAATAGGGATGTCACATTGCACACCAAGAAAATGTTGTCTATTGTTCCTTGTGAAGAAATTGAAATTGATACAATTTATTATGAAAAATAAAACCATGGCAACATACCTTCTCATGCACATATAGCAACATTTCCTTTACAAATCATGCTAAAATTTAACATGCTAGTTGAAATATATGTTTGGAACTATGACTCACAATATGATCTTGTCAATGGTGAAGATGGTATCATTAAAGCATAAAAAAAAATAGATAAATTTGATTTAATATGGATCAAATTTCATGATCCAAGTGTTGGACGATGACAAGCACAAACAATTTATTTTCTATATAGCCAAAAAGTTTGTAAATATTGGAAGCCCGTATTGTGCATAACAAATCCAGTTTACCTATTAGCAAAAACAAGGAATTTGAAAATTAGAAAACAATTTTGAGACCAACTAGCATGTGCACCTACAATACAAAGGTCACAAGGCTTAACACTAGACACTTTCTAATTTGATCGTTGAGGGATATGATGACATGGATTGCTATATAAAACTTTGTCTCGTGTAAGAGACATATATTTTTTGTATTTTCTTAGTCCATTTAAGAAAGAAAAATTCAAAATTAAACACAAAATTGATCTTAAAATGGAATTCCTACAAAAAATGCAAAGTGGGAACTAGACTATGATCATATATCCATTGAAACAAATTAATATACTTGAATTATTTCTCTAAAAACCCGCTCACAAAAAGAGAGATAAATGCCTTAGAATTCAGCCTCTTCAAGGGGGAAACCTCCGTTACATTACACAAATGAAAAATTCTTGGATGATGTCAAAGTCATAACCCAACATATTTGTGACGCATTTTTTCTGTTCTTCTAAAAATAATGTTTGTTCTAAAAAGTATTTAAGCCTATCATGATAAATTTTTACCTTGAATTGTCTTCCCATTGGGTAAGGTCGCCATTTCTTAAGTGCATGTAGTATTTCCAACGTTTCCTTCTCATAAATAGCTTGCTTGAGATGTAGCCGTAAAAATACCAAATCACCTATATCAAAACTTTTTCACTGCGATGTTGATCTACCTGTTGTTTCATTCGATTCTACACCAAAGTGGCATTATACTTTAAAAGTTGGAGAACCTGTTGTTGATGCTCAATGTGATCTTTCACTTCTTGAACCTTTTTCTTCTTGATATGTCTTTCTATCTTGAGAGTTTGAGGAGTGGTAATTTCTTCTAATGCTTCACAAGATATGGTCAGATTCATTTCTTTATGCTCGATGTGATCTTTCACTTCTTGAACATTTTTCTTCTTGATATGTCCTTCTATCTTGATAGTTTGAGGAGTGGTAATTCTGACCAATGCATTACAAGATATGATTGGATTCATTTCTTTTTTCTCGATGTGATCTTTCACTTCTTGAACCTTTTTCTTCTTTATATGTCCTTCTATCTTAAGAGTTTGAGGAGTGGTAATTCTTGCCAATGCCTTACAATATATGGTCGGATTCATTTCTTATTTCTCTGGGGTTGGGCCCTGGTATATATCCTCTTCTTTTGATGTTTCTTGATCATTTTCTTCCTCCTCTTCATACTCTATGTAAAATAATTTCTTCTTAGCAAACTTATGACCTTTAGTGCATTTTCTATCACAATTGTAACAAAGCCCTTTTTCTCTTTTTTCTTCCAATTCTTGTGGTGTAAACCTTGTATGTTGTGGAATGCTAGGAGAAGAAACACTTGCATAATTATAGCCATGAGTGGTGGGATTCCTTGTTTCCAAAGACGAACCTCATGTTGAATGCTATCCTTTAAAGTACATATGAAGACATCAATCCTTTGCTACTCTGGGAGATCATTTACCCTTATATTCAATTTTTTAAAGTCCTCAATGTGCTCTATCATTGAATACTTTTGTTTGAGATTTATCAATTGGCTAAAGAAGGTGTTTCTCTTTGTATCCTCATAATGTGCTATCATTTCCTCCATGAAAATTGACAACATAACAAGCGGTTTACGAGAACAAGCCCTTTATACCATAAAAATTGATCTGGTTCTAAATATGAAGATGCAATACATACCTTTTGTAATAGTTTCACCTCATATAGATCAAAATATTTCTCCATATGTAGTATCTAATTTACTGGATCCTTGCCATCAAACTTCCTCATATCACCTTTTCTTGATTTTAGGAGCTCAATCTTGAAATGACTATAACTCTGTAAATTCGACTCTTCTAGTTGTGAAATTAAAAAATGCAGTAGCCCTCCATGTCCTCTTTCCAATGCCACCAGTCTGATCAAAATTGGAATGTCCAAGAATGAGTTATGCACAATCTCCCAAGATGACCTGATTATATACCTTTTTAGAAGAGTTAACTTGTATGAAGTTCCATGTGTCACTTTTTTGACATTTGGTTCTAAAAAATATACAAAGAAAACTATAGTCCATCCTCTTTCTATAACTTCTTATGAAATTTCAATCTGATGTGCAGAGACATAGATATGGCGAGTTTCCCAAGGTGACCTGTTTGGAATGTAATTTATGGGTCTGCAAAATCCCTAACGTCCTCAGACTATATCTGTGAAAATATATCGAGAAAATGTCTGCAATTTGGAGCTGAGATTTAGACCGACTTCTTCTTAAATGGGTTTTTGTTTTAGCTTCTAAAACTTCATTGCAAAAGCTTTATAGAAAAAATCCCACAATGACCTATTTTAGTTGAAATTTTGGAGCTTGCAAAGCCCTAAATTCCTCAGATCATATCTCCTAAACTATAGCAAGATAAGATCTGAAATTCGTACCCTGGGTTCAGCGTAATTACGTCTCAAACAGGTCTTTTTTAAGCTTGTGAAACATTGTAGTGAAAATTTTATAGAGAAAATTCCATGATGACCTATTTGGAGTAGCGAAACCCTAGAATCCAAAGCTTTGATACCAAATGTTATGAAACCAGCTCATAAAAGGATAGAGAATATAGATGAACACCTTAGAAATAAGAATCTTCGAGGGGGAAACCTCCTTTAAATTACATGAATGAAAAATTATTCGATGACACAAATGACAAGACCTTCTTTCTATATATAGGAGTCTAAGGGGTCATAATATAATCAGAGCTGACATAACGATAATTATGTAAGGGCACAATAATAACACTATGGTCACTAAATGGGTAGAACAATATAATAAGGGGATTGTACTAATAAAAATAAGGGGTTACAGTAGTAGTATAGGAACCTAACATATATAAATATATGCTAGTATAAATATGTAAAAAAAAATAAAAAATTAAACCGACCAATATGTCCCTAGTCTTCCACTATAGGCCTCTATAAAATAATGTCTAACAAACAATATAGATTGACAAATGGATCTTCACTAAAAACAACAATTTGTATCTCCCAAGTAGAAAATATTTTAGTAGTGAAGACCCTTCCCTCTATAACCCCCCTAAGACTTTCTATTGACACTCCTCATTGCCACAGATAGGGATCCTTCATTGGTCCTACCTTGACCATTTGTTGCAGTCAAATAAACCATACAACACATAAAAGAAGGCACATATCAATGTAACAAAAATGAACTCTATTCATGGAAATGGTTCATTTGAGTGTTTAACACTCCCAATAGCATTGATTCAGATGAATAGCATCCTCCGCTCCACTCCCCAACCCCCAATACATCTGGTCGCCTGAGATCCAATGGAAGTTATCATAACCAGCCATCCTCACAACCGTATGGGCCATATCTTGAAGCTCTGGTTCAAATATCCTCACTATGGGGATTACACCATTAACCTTAGCCCTCCTCCAGTAATGACTATTCTCTATTAGTAACTCTTTAGCTACCCATTAAATAATAATTAGTTATTATTGTGATTATTTATTAATTATTTAATTTTTATATATACTATATTCATAACACCCCACTTAGTAAAGGTTAGAGTCCAACCACCTCCCTAAGGATGGGGAGCATAAATAGGTAATATATATCTAATAACTAAGTTGTATTGATTTGTTTGAATTGGGATCTTTTGCAACTTTTGAATGAGTGGCCATACTTCTTCTTCTTTCTTCCATTCATCCCTTGCTTCGTTTATCCAATCTGGTTGGATAATACAAATAGCACAAAACAATGCTTCCACATCCTCATCCTTTCTTGAGAGTGCATCTGCAACAAAAATTTTCTTCCATTTTCTATAGATGATGTGAAAGTCATAACCCAACATATTTGTGACCCATTTTTTGTATTCTTCTAAAGATAATAGTTGTTCTAAAACATATTTAAGACTACCATGATCCATTTTTACCTTGAAGTGTCTTCCCATTCGGTAAGGTTTCCATTTCTTAAGTGCAGGTAGTATTGCCAACATTTCCTTCTCATAAATAGCTTGTTTGAGATGTACTAGTAAAAATACCCAATCACCTACATCAAAATATTTTTCAGTACGATGTTGATCTACCAGTTATTTCATTCGATTTTGCACCAAAGTGGCATTATCCTTTAAAAGTTGGAGAACTTGTTGTTGATGATCTATGTGATCTTTCACTACATGAACCTTTTTCTCCTTGATATGTCCTTATATCTTGAGAGTTTGAGGAGTAGTAATTTATTCCAATGCTTTACAACATACGATCGGATTCATTTCTTGATGCTCTATGTGATCTTTCACTTCTTGAACATTTCTTTTATATGTCCTTCTATCTGGATAGTTTGAGGAGTGGTAATTCCAGCCAATGTATTACAAGATATGGTTGGATTCATGTCTTCTTTCTTGATGCGATCTTTCACTTCTTGAACCTCTTTCTTCTTGTTATGTCCTTCTATCTTGAGAGTTTGAGTGGTAATTCTTGCTAATTCTTTACAAGATATGGTCGGATTCATTTCTTATTTCTCTGGGGTTGGGTCTTGGCATATATCCTCTTCTTTTGATGTTTCTTGATCCTTTTCTTCCTCCTCTTCATACTCTATGTAAAATAATTTCTTCTCAGCACAGTTATGACCCTTAGATCATTTTCTATCATAATTTTAACAAATCCCTTTATCTCTTTTCTCTTCCAATTTTTGTGGCGTAAGCCTTGTAGGTTGTGGAAGGCTAGGAGAAGAAACACTTCCATAATTATAGTCATGAGCGGTGGGATTCCTTGTTTTCATAATTTTGCTTTCAATTTTTCTTGCCAACTCTAATGCCTCCTCCAATGAATCAGGTTCCCAAAAATGAAACTCATGTTGAACGTTATCCTTTAAAGTCCCTAAGAAGACATCAATCCTTTTTTACCCTTCTATTTGATTTTTTAAAGTCTTCAATGTGCTCTTCCATTGAACCCTTTTGTTTGAGATTTATCAATTGGTTAAAGAAGGAGTTTCTCTTTGTATCCTCATAATGTACTATCATTTCCTTTGTGAAAATTGACCACGTGACAAGTGGTTTATGAGAACAAAGCCCTTTATACCATAAAAATTGATTCGGTTCTAAATAATTAGATGCAGTACATACCTTTTGTAACAGTGGTACAACATGTAGATCAAAATATTTCTCCATCTGTAGTATCCAATTTACCAGATCCTTGCCATCGAATTTCTACATCTCGCTTTTTCTTGATTTTAGGAGCTCGATCTTGAAACAACTGTAACTTTATAATTGTAGATCTTCCAGTTTTGAAATTGTGACTTGCAGTAGCCCTTTTTGTCCTCTTTCCAATGCCACCAATATGATCCAAATTTTATTCTCCAAGGAAGAGTAATGCCAAATCTCCTACAGTGACCTAATTATAGACTAGTTCAGTAGAGTGAATTGTACGACGTGACACGTGTCATTGTTTCGACCTTTGGATCTAAAAAACATAAAAGAGAAACTAATGTCCGACCTCTTTCTATAACTTCTTACGAAATTTCAATCCGATGCTCAAAGAGAATGTTATGACGCTTTTCCCCATGTCACCTCTTTAGAATGTAATTCGGGGGTCTACAGAAACCCTAACTTTCTCAGATTATATCTCCAAAAAAATAGTGAGATGGGATCTGAAATTTGAAGCCAAGGTTCAGACCGATATCATCTCAAATGGGTTTCTTTCCTATCTCCTGAAACTTTGTAGTGAAATAGTTATAGCAAAAATCCAACGATGACCTATTTGGAGGAGCGAAACCCTAGAATCCATAGCTCTGATACCAAATGTTATGAAACCAGCTCACAAAAAGATAGAAAATATAGATGAACGCCTTAGAAATAAGCCTCTTTGAGGTAGTGACCTCCTTTACATTACACAAATGAACAATTCTTGGATGATTCCAATGACAAGACCTCCCTTCTATATATAGGAGTCTAAGGGGTCATAATATAATTAGAGCCAACATAACAATAATAATGTAAGGGAACAATAATAGCAATAGTGGACTTCTATGGGGCACAATAGTAACAATATGGGGACTACATGGGTACAACAATATAACAAGGGGGTTGTACTCTTAACAATAAGGGGTTACACTAGTACTATAGGGGCCTAACATATCAAGAAGAAAAATGTAATAGTGTTGATTGATTTGGGTAGTACCCATAATTTTACTAATTGTAAGATAGCCAAGGAATTTAATTTCTTCCTATATCCAGCACGAGAGTATCAAGTGATGGTTGCAAATGGAGGAACCATAAATTGCTCTAGAAAGTGCCATAATATAAAGCTATCCATGGGAGAATTTTTATTGAATAGTTCAATTATTTCCATTCCAATGGGTGGTGATGATGTTGTACTAGGAGTCTAATGGATACCGTCTTTGGGTATGACAGCTTTTAATTTTCAAGAAATTTTCTTGAATTTTTTTTTAGGAAGGAAAGGAAGTTGAGTTAATGGGTATTGTAGGGAAATCGGGAAAGAAAATAAGATCTAACAACATGAAAAAGTTTCTAAATAAAGAACAACGGGGCGTAATTGCACAATTATGTTCACTAGAGGTTCCCACATCGAAATCATCTATTTCTCTAGATCTCCAAAATGTTTTGGACAACCGTTCTAATATATTTGAGACTCCCAAAGTCCTCCCACATATTCAAATTCATGATCATGTTATTCATTTGATTCCAGGAAGTGTTCCTCCAAACATCATGCCTTACAAATATCCATATGCCCAAAAGAGTGAAATTGAAAGTATGGTTGGAAAAATGTTAGATGTTGGTATAATTCAACCTAGTCAAAGTTCATTCTCCACCCTAATAGTATTGGTGCACAAGAAGGATGGATCATAGTGCGTGTGTCCAGATTATATGGAGCTCAACAAGCTCATTATTAAATATAAATTTACTATTCTTGACATTGATGAATTATTGGATGAATTATATGGAGGAATTTGCTTCGACAAGTTGGATCTTCGTTTAGGATATCATCAAACCAGAATGAAGACTAAAGAAATTTCAAAAACAACATTTAGAACTCATGAGGGTCATTATGATTTTTTGGTGATGCCTTTTGGCCCTACCAATGCACCTTCTACATTTCAAGGTTTGATTAATTCCATTTTCAAACCCTTCCTTAGAAAATTTGTGTTAGTATTTTTTGAGGATATACTAATGTACAGTAAGTCTTGGAAGGATCAAGTTTAACATGTTGACAAGGTGCTCAAACTATTGGAGGAGAAACAATTATATACAAAAGCCTCCAAATGTTTCTTGGAGTACAAGATGGGGAATATTTGGGGCATATTGTATTGCATGAAGGTGTTAAGGTAGAGCCTATGAAAATTAAAGCTATTAAGGAATGGAAAATCCTCACATACATAAAGCATTTGCGAGGATTTCTCAAGTTGATAGGGTATTATCAAAATTTTATTAAGAATTATTGGAGAATAGCAGCACCTATGAAAATATTACTAAAGAAAGATGCATTTACTTGCACTCCAAAAGCAACGAAGGCCTTTGAATAACTAAAAAAGGCAATGTGCGAAGCACTGGTCTTAGCTATGCTAGATTTCACAAAAACCTTTATTGTGGAACGTGATACCTCCAGAAATGGAATTTGTGTTGTTTTAATGCACGAAGGAAGACCCATTTCTTTTGAAAGTCATCTAATCAAATGAAAGTATTTACATAAAGCTATTTATGAGAAGGAAATATTGGCAATACTACATGGACTTAATAATGGCGACATTACCTAATGGTAAGACTCTTTAAGGTAAAAATGGACCATGATAGTCTTAAATACTTTTTGGAAAAAATATTATCTTTAGAAGAGTAGCAAAAATGGGTCACAAAGATGTTGGTTTATGACTTTGAAATCATCTACAGAAAAGGGATGCAAAATGTTGTTACAGATGCACTCTCAAGAAAGGATGAGCATGTGGAAGCATTGTTTTTTTCCATTTCTATTATCCAACTAGAATGGATAAACGAAGCAAGGGATGAATGGAAGAATGACAAAGAAGTGTGGGAATGCATTCAAAAGTTGCAGCAAGATCCTAGTACATCTGATACATTTAGCTGGAAAAATGATTCTTTATAGTACAAAGATCACTTATACCTATGTAAGAATTCTCAACTCAAACAAAATATGCTTTTGGAATTGCACACCTCTCCCTTAGGAGGGAACTTATGTTTTTTAAAAACTTACCACCGGGTTAAGAAAGAAATTTTGGGATGGACTTAAATCTGATATTCAAAATTTTGTGGCAGAATGTTTGGTTTGCCAAAAAAATAAAGTTGAGACAATTAATACCTCAGGTCTGTTACAACCTTTAAACATTCCAGGTTAACGTTGGGAGGAGGTTTTAACGGGTTTTATCACAGGTTTACCCAATTCCGTAGGAAATAGTGTCATCATGGTGGTAGTTGATAGAATTACCAAGTATGCACACATTTGTGCATTATCTCATCCATTTAAATCCAGTACAATTGCTACTGCATTTATGGAAACAATTCAAAAGCTACATAGAAACCCAAATATTATTGTAAGCGACAAAGATCCCATTTTCTTTGGAAATTTTTGTACAACTATTTTCTTGTTTGGGTACTCAGTTAACTTGTATCTCATCTTATCATCCACAATATAATGGGAAAAGTGAGATAGTGACCAAATGTTTGGAACGATATCTTCAAACTTGCTTTGTATCTAATAAACATACACAACAGGTCAAGTGGTTACCTCTACCTAAATTGTGGTATAACACTTCCTTCCATATTGCAGCAAAAATTACCCCATCTATGGTACTTTATGGATATCATCCACCATATGTCACATCATATTTAAGACAAAATGGTAAGGTTCAAGTAGTGAAAGATCACATCAAGAATCAACAACAAGTTGTCCAACTCTTAAAGGATAACCTCACTTTGGCAAATAATAGAATGAAACAACAGGCAAATCAACATCATAGTGAAAGAAGTTTTGATGTAGGTGATTGGGTATTTCTACGACTACAACCATACAAACAAATGTCCCTCAAGCAAGATAAGAAGGATAATAGATTATCACCAAAGTATTATGGTCCGTACAAGATGTTACAAAAGATTGGTGCTATAAAATACAAATTAGAGCTTCTCGCATATTCACAAGTGCACCCAATTTTCCATGTGTCATGCTTAAAAAAGGTTATAGGTGAAAAGCTCCCAATTCAAACAATATTGCTAGAACTTGAAGAGGAAGGAAAAATCATATTGGAACCTGAAGCAGCCACAGAAACATGAAATTGACAACTACAAAATCGATCAATTTTAGAGTATCTCATCAAGTGGAAGAAATTAACGGTTGAAGATTCAACATGGGAGGATGATAATTTTATATAGAAGCATCCAGAACAACTCAAACATTGATGAAAACACTTTTTTGAAGGAGAGGGGAATGTTAGGCCCATATACTACTAGTGTTTCCCATTATTATTATTAGTGCAACCCGCTTATTGTATTTGTGTGCCCATGCAGTCCCCATATTGTTATTATTGTGCCCATAGAAGCACACTATTGTTATTGTCATGCCCTTAGAATATTATTGTTATGTTGGCTTTGATTATGTGTGATCCATTAGAATCCTATATATAGAAAGGAGGTCTTGTCATTTGTAGTATCCAAGAATTGTTCATTTGTATAATGTAAAGGAGGTTGCCCCCTCGAAGAGGCTAATTTTGAAGTTGTTGATATATATTTTCTTCTATTTTGTGAGTTGGTTGCACAACACATTCAAACAAATCTCAAACTTATAAATGTAAAAGAGTGAACGGAAGGGGTGCCAATTTTTTATGGTTCATGTAGAAGTAAGTGAACAAAAAGGAGAAGAATCAAAATTAGATACCCTGCTAGTTATTAAGGAGTTCCGAGATGTCTTTCTGGAGGAAATAAAAGGTTTACCACCCCCACCCACAAATATATATATGTTTCCATTTAATTGGTACCTGATTTATCCCTAGTGTCTAGATCCCCTTACCGAATGAGCCCACTCAAGTTATTGGAGTTGAAAATGTAACTACAAGAACTACTAGACAAAGGTTATATTAGGCAAAGTGTACCACCATGGGGGGATCCCATGTTATTTCTCAAGAAGAAGGATGACACATTTAGGATGTGCATCGATCATCAAGAATTAAATAAGCTAACCATTAAAAATAAATACTCATTTCCCAACATTGATGGTCCATTTGATCAAGTAAGGGGGGAAACCATTTTTAAAAAAATTGATTTAAGGATGGGATATCCTATTGAGAATCAAAGATGAATATATTTATAAGACAACCTTTAGAACCAGATATGGAAACTATGAGATTGTAGTGTTACCATTTGGCCTTACTAATTCCCCAACAACCTTTATGTGCTTGATGAACAACATAATTAATAAGTATCTGGATAATTTTGTGTTGGTACTTATAGATGACATTTTGGTGTATTCCAAAGATGAAGAAGAACATAAGTAACACCTAAAATTAGTGTTGCAAACTCTAATATAATGTCAATTACATGCCAAATTTAATAAGTGTGAGTTTTACAAAAATGGAATGCAATATTTGGGCCACATTATTTCAAAGGAAGGACTACCGGTTGATCCTGAAAAGGTTAGGGCCATGGTAAATTGGCCCATACCAAAGGATTTGTTTATTGTATGTTCGTATATGGAAATCACAAGATACTACTGAAGATTTATAGAGGGATTCTCGAAAATAGCACATCCTATTACATCATTATAGAGGAAAGGAGTAAAATTTGAATGGACAACCAAGTGCCAAGAAAGTTTTGATAAGATGAAACATATACTTACAATGGATCTTATCGTAAAACTTGTAGATCAAAACAAAGAGTTTACAGTTTGCACCAATGCTTATATGGAGGGCCTAGGGGGATTTTTAATGCAAGAAAATTTAGTGGTATCTTATGAGTCTAAAAAACTGAAAACACATGAAAAAAATTATGATATATATGGTTTAGAGCTACCAATTTTAATACATGATTTAAATATGTGGAGGAACTATCTATTAGCGATGAAATTCACTTTGGTGATAAATCATATCATCTTAAAATTATTTTCATCCAACCATATCTCAATGCCAAATAAGCTAGGTGGATGGTGTCTATTACTGAGTTTGAGTTTGACATTAAACACATAAAGGGGAAAGAAAACAAGATAGAAGATGCCTTTAGAAGACATGTCTATATTCTAATGGATTCATATGTTAGTACTGTTAGAACAAATTTAGTGGAGTAGATTAAAAACTCAATAACCAGTGATCCTAAATACATGGAAATTCAACAAATATTGGAGTAGATTGACATCCCTGGTTATGCGGAAAATCTTGAAAAGCTATTGATTTACAGAAAGTGGTTGTATATTCCAAATGTGAATGTCCTAAAATAAATGCTACTAGATGAGTATCATAAGAAAGCATATGCAGGACATCCTGGGTACCAAAATATGATCAAAAAATTAAGAAATAACTTCTTTTGGCCAAGTATGAAAAATGAGGTCGTCGACTATTTATCAAAGTGTTTAGAATGTCAACAGGTGAAGGTTGAACATCAAAACCCTATTGGGTTGTTGAATCCACTACCTATCCCTAAATGGAAATGGGTAATAATTTCATTATATTTTATCGCCAAATTACCAAGCACCAAAATGCAACATGACTCTATTATGGTGGTGGTAGACACCTTAAGTAAAGCAACACATTTCATACCTGTAAAATCCACTTATGTTACAGCCATGGGGGCTCCATTCAATTACCATCTAACATATCATGTGCATTCATGGCATACTAAAAAGTACCCTTGATTTGACTACATATTGGAAAATACCTCTAAAATTCATATTATTTAACGCCCTACCAATACGAACACAATATACATTTCCAATTTAAAAAACTCCTTCTTTTGTAAGATATTGTAGGTATCCCTTTTCTCATTAACATTTTTTATACCCCTTTATATTTTTTCAATAACTTTGAGCTCCATTTTTTATACCTACCAATATAAAAAATCTTTACCCCCTATATATCCCCCAATAAATTATGTCATTTTTTCCTCAATAAGTGTCCTCCAATATGAAAGCGCATGGTATGGTATTTCCCTCCCAGTGAAGCCCCCATATGTACACCAAAAATTCCAATATCTTCATGAAGGAGATTTTTCGACTATATGGAGTACCCAAAATGGTGGTGGCGGATGAGGATGCCAAATTCACCTCAAAAATTTGGAAAGTGTTGTTTGGGGGCATGGGAACTCATATAAATTTCAACACTACATATTAGCCTCAAATGGATGGAAAATATGGGAGAACCATTCAGATTTTAGAGGACATGCTGAGGATGTATGTCATTGAAAAACATACTAAATGGGAGGATTTTCTACATTTGGTAGAATTCTCTTACAATAACAACTATCAAGCATCCATAAAAATAAACCCTTTTGAAGCCATGTATGGCAAAAAATTCCATACACCTTCGATTTGGATTTAGTCAATGGATAGATTGATACTTAGACAAAATGATTTCTAGGAAATTGAGCAAATTGTGAGGAGGACTTGGCAAAACATAAAAGTTGCATAGGACAGACATAAACGTTATGCAACCAGAAAGAGAACACAGAAGGAGCTAAAAATTGGGGATCATGTCTATTTAAGAGTGAAACCAAGAAAAAGTACCTTAATGACGGGAACATGTAAAAAATTGACACCTCAATTTTGTAGGCCTTTCCACATTCTAAATAGAATTGGACCCGTAGTGTATCAATTAGCATTACCTAGCAATATTAAAGTGCACAATGTTTTTCATGTATCTTTTCTAAATAAATATGTATACGATGGATCTCACATAATTGATTGGAAATTGCTATAGGTGGAACCCAAAGGAGATTTCCTTGCATAACCTTTTTGCATCCTAAATCCGAAAGAGATCTTGTTCTAGAATCGAGTTGTTGTTGGGGTTAAGGTGAAATGGAAGCACTTTACTCCTAAAGAGGCCATATGGGAGTGGGAAGATGAGATGCAGAAGAGATATCTAGCATTGTTCAAGGGGGGAATAACTATTCAATAAACACCGGGGACAATGTAAATAAAAAGAGAGGGAAGATGTAATACCCCTCCATTTCTGTAATGATTGTTTTCTTTTTCAGACAGAGTTATCATAGTTTGGATGGTGGAAAAGCCATGAATTGTTGGTGAAATAAATACATTAAATTTTTATGTAATAAGTAAGTCTATTAATAAATAAAAAGGGCTGAAATTACTTGGGAATGAGACACTTGAGTAAGAGATTCTTCCAAAAAAAAAAACAAAATCTCATTAGTGGATGAGATTCAGCTAAATATTCCATGATAAAGACTTAGAGATAAGGTTTAATGGATGGGATAGAAAAATCCATTAAATCACTTAGCTGGGGAAAGATGCTAAAAAAAGAGAAGAATAAAGCGTCAGGTGAGAGAAAAGTAGGCTTTAAATGAAAAACCTAGAAAGGTGGAATTTCAAAACCCCAAAAGCAGTATGTTGTTGAAGGAAAAATTGGTTATGGAATAAAATGTATAAAATACCTACTGAAGGGATCAATAGGGGTTGTTGATACCTTGGCAAGTACATCTAAGCTCAGGGCTGAATTGGAGGATCTCAGTTCAAGCTTAGGTTGAAAAGGTGTAAAATTCCCAAGTGTTCCCCTTATGGTGACACTGGTTAGACTATCTGTTATTCTATCTTCTTAATATGAACAATTATATGCACATGTTGTCTCTAGAGCAATGTTATCATAAATTTATTTTTTCTAAAAATTTGATTCTACTACTAGGATGCACGTACTTTGTCCTTATAAATTTAGTTTGGCATGGAATTTGATTCTATTGAAGCGACACATGCAATCTGTCATTAGTAATTTTATTTGTTGTTAAGAGAAAATATGGATATTACAAATTAATTGACTACATATGATAGCCAAAATAAAGAGGGGAGTTTAGGCTTAAACTTTTATGTTTATGAATGTAATTTGATGAATTAATGATAGAAGAAAGTATCTAAAGGGTTCATATTTTTTTTTACCATGTATATATTCCTAAGTATACAATTGTCTAGGAAATTAAACATACGGTTCTTATACAAGTATAAGAGTTGACAACTAGAAGAGTAAAGAAGACATATAAAATAAATAGTAATAAATAGTAAATGAATCTGAGGGGAATGATTGCAAAGTACCTGTAGGAACTGAGTTGTAAATTCCTACTGAAATGTTATTAGTTCACAGGAAAATTTTTCATCTCCATGAGATTTAATTCTTGGGATGTGAGACTAGTGGTAAATTACAGAGACGAAAAAATATAGTAGACAAATTGTCAAAAACATAGTCAAGTACTAATTACTTGATGGGTTATACTAATAGATAATATTTTAACACGATATACAGTTTTAATACTAATCCTATATAAAAAGATTACAAGCATGACCCTTGGAAAAAAATGGTGACTAAGAGATATACAAGAGAACCAATAAGATAATAATTATTTCTTTTGGATTTATACAAAATTCACTAGTAGAATGAAAAATTGAGAATTACTAGAACACATGTATAACATTTAATGGTATAGAGGGAGAAGTAAGGATTCAAACAATACATCACATGAATGGTAATCAGATAAATATATGTCAATACATGCAATTTATGACTTATAGATATCATTATTGTAAAAAAACAAAACAAAAAAAACAAAAAAATTGTTCCAACCATAGGAATATGTAGAAGTCCTTTCCCTATGCAAGGACTACATTTGACAGTACATTAAATAATTGTCTCTGCACATATTAATTAGGGTATCCCATGTATAAATTGAAATATAATAGTAGAGTACGGCTAAACCGGGACTAGTAATGACAAACCAAAAGAAGAAACTAGAGGCAAAACTCCCTTGATTTAGGGAATAAAATCTAAACAGCCTAGAAGGCATACACTATGAGTAAATCACATTAACTCTAGATTCCCATGAATCTCAGCGGAGCAATAAACTAAATCAAACCCCATAAAGGGAAACCTATCCATCCTGAAAACTAAAGTGGTTGAATGTCAGTGTTTACAGTTTTTTCTAACTACACTAGAAGAGTTATTGTAAGAGTAGTTAATACGTGCAAGACTGGGGAGAAAAAATATAAATATCCTTGAGTTCGAAGTCTGGATTAACATGGTAAAATCATTATCACAGAAATCAAGTTCATACATGTCTAAGAATGTTGGGCACACTCCCATTTGTACCTAATCAAAACCAAAAAGAGTAACCTTTTAGGTGCTAGTGGGAACATTCGAAACAATAGTAAAGTGGAAAAGGTAAATATAAAATAAAAGAGATGAACGAGTAAGGGTTTTGTCACGGGCCCAAATTAAAAACATAAATAAATAAATAAATAACTAGAGAGATGTTCTTGCCATAATAAAAACCCAAGAGTGCAATGAAACATTTGCCTTGTATTATCCTCAACATTAGCATCACTGAATTGGGTCAGCCTGGTTTCCCGTCACCATGTATCAGAAGGGGAAACAAAAATGGGGCCTTTCACAGTAACTGTGAGTATGAAAACATTGCAACGTTAGAAAAATTGAAACAAGAGCGAAAACGAGCGAGTTGAAATACCAAGATTTACTCGAAGCTAATTGACTAGTGAAATTGAAGAAAATAGACCTCAAAGTAGGTGATATACCTCAAAATAGAGTAGAAGAAGCAATATGTCATCGACTAGGGGCAAGTGATAAAAATTAAAAGCATAGGTTATGGGATTCAGTCAATAATAATGCAAGGGGATCGAAGTTAGCTAGTAACCAAAAAAAAATTACCTACATAACTTGGGAAGGGAAAAATGTAAAGGGGAGCAAAGGTCGCCCTACCTCCATGACCTTTGTGTGCCAATTGGAAGCCATATGTCGAGGAGCGAATGATGAGAAATGCTACAACTCCACCAAACACATAAAGTGAAAAACTAAATGGCATAGTAATCGAAGGTCTACATGATAGAAAGACTAGACTTTGTGTAGTGAGACCTTGTCCCTTGATTTCCATCTGCTCATCCCAGTTGTTCAGGTGTTTCCAGTAGTATCATGTGCACCCATGTGAAGGATGGAGACGCAGAAACTAAGGATGGAACGATTAATTACCAATGTAGATCTAGACAGGTGACATTTAGAATGTTGGGGTTTCATACAATCAAGTGTCAAGAGGAAATTAACAACACGCATGTGAGATTTAATTCATACCATGCATGTGTGAGTAGTAGTAATAAAATATCTATGAACATTACAAACCCCATATAGAGACAAACTTTTGTATACCATTGCATACACATGCCTAGTTCAACATGATAATAATATCATAAGCCCTAGGATGAATAGAAGTTAAACATAACAAACCCCAGTACGATCCGTGGCTCCCTAAGGTCGGTAAAAGATCCTGTCGACCCAAAAGACATGAAGGGCGTCTATGTCATTCCTTGTTCCTGTGGGACACCATATATTGGTGAGACAGGTCGCTCTATCAAGCAAAGGATGAGCAAGCATTCGGCTGACTTAAGGCATGGGAGGGCCAAGTCCTCAGCCCTGGCTGAACATGCTGAAAAGACGAAGCATCATGTTTGTATTGAGGAGGCTCAAGTCATTGCTAAGGTTGCACAATTTCACCATCGTAAATTTAGAGAGGCCTTGGAGATTGAGAAAAGGCCGAAGAATCTTAATAGGGATGATGGCTGGAAGATTAGCAGTTGCTGGTCCCAGCCCTGTCTTCCTAGCCTCCTCTATCCCTCATTTTTAAGGTCTTAGGGTTGATTCTGGGGTTGGTCCCTTTACCCCTTGGGTTTTTATAAAAATTTTTATTAGTTTGCTTTTTTATTTTTCTCCTCTCGGATTCCTAATGTTATTTGGTCTTAATTACTTGGTATTATTCATTAATAAGGTCTTTATGAATTTAATTTCGAGCCCCTTTTTTAATCATTCGTTGGAATATTATTATTCAAATTATTTCTTATTTCTTGATTTCTATTATGTATATATATTTATATATTATGAAATTATATAAATATTATACTATTAATATTATCCTATTATAACATTATATACAATTAATAAAGTATCAAATAAATATAGACTACTTAATATAAATTAGCAAATTAATTATTAAATTATTCCTTGATAGAGGATATAATTCAGTAATTTAGTTTCAAATGGACCTTTGATTTAAATGATAAATAATTAGTATTATTAAATAAATATATGTTGTACCAATATTGTTGATTTTCGTTTTTGGTACATATATGTACTTTTATTAATAAGCCCATTAACAAATAATATTTTACCTAATTTAACTAATTTTCTATAAATAATAGGAATTTAATATATCTATGATATTATTTATATAATAAATTATTAAATTATTTATTTAATAGAAATTATTAAATTTATTATAAAATATTTTAATTTCAATTTTGACCATTAGATTTAAAGATGAATTATAATTTAAATATTATTATTATTAAATAATTATATGGTATACCAAGGGTATTATTTTAATATGAATTAGTTAGGTTTTAATAGATATATATACAAGTACAGGTAACTATTGAATATTTTATTATATAATTTACCAAATTTAACTAATTTTAGAATAATATTAATTAATAAATATAGCAAGGATTTTATTGGTTTGACTTGGGTCAATAGGTCAAATTAGCCGTTGGAAATATAGCCGTTGGAGTCTCTGCACACACTATTAAACTAGCTAAGCTGGATTGGATCTTCACCTTGTCCTGACGATGAACCACACTGGTTGGTTCGAAACGCGTCGACAAATTATTTTCTATGTGATTTCGCCGAAAACTCTCTAAACAATGATGCATGATATTAATACCATAAATCCTATAATGACGAAAAATTACATATAACAGTTATTGATCAAGGGAGGGGCGTACAAACATTAGCGTTATGCATTTAATGGGTATATTAAATATAGACATGGGTCTTGAATTTTGAATGCAGGTTAGGGATAACATTATGAGGTAATAAGCTTACAAAGGTATACCTTTTCATCAACTCATGGAATAAGCCTACAAATGTATATATTCTAATAAACTCATAGAAATGCGTTCATAAGCAAGACCCTATCTACAACATCTTCATAGGAAAAAAATAGCATACATAATCGTAGCTTTGTTGTTGTTATGTGTAAAAAAAACCAAAAATCATTGGATTGTAGTGGATTGTGGAGTTGTGACATATTGGGCAATGGATTTTGTTTATCCTCAAAAACTTATTGTTTCAAAAATAAGTTTATAAACAAAATTTTTTCTATCTAGTACATATATCAAGGAAAATCCTAAAGAGATACCAATGCTAGAGGTCACAATCCTAATTTCAATTTATAAATGATCACTAGTAATTTAAAGAATTAGTGGTTTCAAGGCTCCTACATTAAACTTATACCAATGGATATATTTGACTTAAAGAATGAATCGTAAGGTGTTTGTGAGAAAGTTTTCTTTATTAATTGATTTTCAAACCTTGTTCACTATCATTATTTTTTAGGAGGGTTATTGGTTATATAGAAGAAAGGGTCTTTATGTTACCACATAATTCTCATTTTTTTACTTTGCCACCACATATATCACAAAAACATCAATATGAGTTCACCTCCGAAATATGCCATTAAAGTTTTTAGATTTATTAGTTTGTCAAGATATCATGAATAACTTAGAAAGCTAATTGAGAAATGACATTCCGTGAATCACATTGATATTTTCCACATAAATTGCCAATTATATTATGAAATCCATAATGAAAAGATTTATTGGACAATATGGTTCTATGAGGAAATTTTTTTAGACAGATTCACGTTTTGGATTGTGAGAAGTTAAAGTTTATGTTTCAAATTTACCCACAAAATAAAGTATGCAAATGAAAATTAAAACTTTGGAAATCGTGTGAGAAACCATACTAAATCATGAAAATAATTAAAATGCATAAAAACAACTAAACATAATGTTAAAAATAATTAAAATGCATAAAACCAACCAAAATAATGTTAAAAATAATTAAAATGCATAAACAACAAAACTTAATGTTAGTAGATAGCAATCTATATTAAGAATTATTAAATAAAATATTCAAATGGTCTCTTAATGGATAGAGAACATAACAATAACACCGAACCTTTTTTAAAATGGTAATTATAAAAAAAAAAATCATAATATATTGGTTTATTATAAATTAACAATATAACCTTAAATAAAAGTATAAATTATTGATAAGGATATTTACATATTCATATCTTATGTCTATCACCAAAGTTAATTATTCATGAACTTGTCATTTCTAACGCATGTTTAGAATGGCCATTGACCTAACACAAGACCGTTTCAATTCATGAATGTAGCTTTATGTGATTTGGAAATTTTTTAATGCCATATATTTGATTAGATGAAATACCTAAATGTCTATAAAAACTCGAGCTATGCAAGCCATAAAAAATGCACAAAACCTAATCAAGGATTTATGTTTTGAAATCCGAGGCAGCGACGAATAATTTGGTTTATGTGTAAGTATTATTTTGTCACTGCATTAAATTTAGTAGGAACTTTCTATAATATCCAAATAAGACCTCGCATTTTCTTGTAATTATATTCTACTCCTCTCATTTTCTTGTAATTACACGCTATCGTTGTTTCCAGACTTTCCAAAATTTATAGATTGAATATATTTTTTTAAATGACAATGAATCAGTAACTTGTTTAATTTTTCTTTCAACTATAATATTAAGAATATATTTATATTTTTGATGTACATTTTAAAATGTCATGTGTATCTAAATTAACTCTTCATTAAAATTTAACCTTAAAATAATAATAAAAAATTCCTCATTTATCATAAAATCTATTTTTAAATTTATTATATAATATTAATTTAATTTTTATATATTAAAAATTAATTTATTTACTTGATAAAAATAGTTATAATAAATTAAATCTATAATATTTATTTGAGAAAACACAATTTTAATTCAAGACAAGTCACCCTAAGGTAAATTTTCATATAATTATAATAAATTTAAATCTATAATATTTATTTGAGAAAACACAATTTTTAATTCAAAACAAGTCACCCTATAACATTTAAGGTAAATTTTCATATAATTATATGGTATTTCATGGATTAAATATTTCTGTTATACATATTAATGAAACTTATTGAGGATAAATATTGTACATAATGTTTGAAATTAATTATATTGTTAGGATTTATTAAAAGATGAGTAATTGTTATTAGAAATTTTAAAAATATAGTCATAGAGTTTTTTTTCATCATGAAAATTTATTTTTTAAAATAGATTTTATTGATGTTTATTAAATATAAAAAATAAATTAATGTTCATTTATGGATATTTATATGAATTAGTATTGTTTTATTTTCAAAGTTTTCAAATATGATGCCCATTTAAGTACAAAATATGTAAAGACATAATTTCTACTGAGCACTTTAAATTTAAAAAATGTCTTCCAAGATGGAGCCATAGATGAAACTTCTACTTTAGTGGCTTTAAAATCTAATCTACCTATTGTGTATATCATAGAGAATTTCTAAAAAACAAAGATAACTAAATACTCTTATTTTATAAATATTTTTCTTAAATTATAAATTTAATGATTTTTTTTATCTTACAGGCTAAACTTATACGTATACACATAAATTTATTATGTCTAAACAAAACACTATAAATAGTAATTGTACTCCAAAATTTTATTTATTATTAGGTTTTGAAACCTTATTGATATAGACAAATTTTACATAGTTTTTTAGAAAAGGAAAACATTTTATTATCCAACAATGTCTATATTTCAAACCTAAAATTATGCTATCAAAATACCATTAATATTTATCAAATTTTTAAAAATATTGAAATAATTAAAAAAAATATCTTTCACATATACCTAAATCATAAAAACCAACTTTGTAGTTTAATTATAATTTCAACCATATACTTGCAATTATTTTAAATTAAAGCACATTCACTCAATAGAAGATTGGTGTTCCTAGCTTGGGAAGACTCAAGCTCCTCTTAAATATAAGGTTTTTGCTTGCCAATAATTTAAATTATTGTAAGGGGAAAGCTGTATTAAGATGGACTTGAGTGGCTTACAACTTTGAAATTTTTAAGAAAATTAATCTACATATTTTTATCCATTCTCATACATATATACATACCTATACACAATAGGTATAGGTATTGGTATTTTTATTAGTACAAAGGAACTCAAAATCAAGACCAATAGAATAAAAATACCCTTCAAAGTATTTTTACAACACTAGCTTTGCGATAATTCTCTTACAAACTTTGAAAAGGATGTCATATATCTTTATTTTTCATATTTAGTGGGCAAGGAATTCAAGGGTCTTTAGAAGTAGAGACATCACCGAACCATCATTGTTGTTTCCATTACAATGATGGCTATAGAATATGAGGTTAAGTGGGAGATTAAAAACTTAAGGGTGCCAATCATGTTGCATATTGATGACAACATTCTTTAGTGATTTTTCTATGGGGTCTTCCAGGAGATCCCATGTGTGGAATTAGCATAGATTAGTATAGATTTATATATAGTTTATAATCATTATATCTTTGTGTTATGCCCATGGTAAATGGATTAACAACAAAGCAGAGTTCCTCAGTTCCAAACCGTATGATGATTGCTGAAGATAGCCGAGGATAAAGGCATCAGAAAACTACATTACAGATTTTTGTAGACTTCGACATAATGATAAAGTGGGAAAACAATAATATCTTTATTGAAAAGTTATAATTAATCCTACTTCTATATTTTATTAAAAAATATTATCAATGTTTTGATGGGCAATCTTTCAAACACATTTACAGGATACTGAATCAACTTTCCAAAAATGCACTAGCGCAGCACTTTTAATACATCGAAAACTATTGATGATAAAAGCATAGAAACAATGGACCTTATGACCTAATGTCCTTTATCTCTGTGATATTTCTTGTTTTTGGTACTTTCAATGACATTGAAGAAATACAATGTAGAGGTAAACGTAATCTCAGGTACATAAAACAAAGATGCACTCCGTTTTGTATCCAAAGGGACAAAGCCGTGGTAGGAAGAAAACATCAATCTTAAGGTGGATAGTGAGCCTTCGATAGGACAATAACATATATCTTTCTATCATGAAATATGATTATTTTTCTCGCAATAAAGTTTAAAAAATAAATTAAAGCACGTACCATGACAATAGATAAACGAAATTCAGGGATAAGTGGTGGTGATGCTCATTAATTTCTTAATGAAAAGACCATCATATCTCGGGGAGTTACGCTATGAATATTATAGCTCTCTATAACATTAATGAATTCACTCCTTTGGCCCTTCGAAAGCTGTCTTAATTCCATGCAAGATGGCGCAAGTAAAATTCCGATGTCGATAACAATAAGTAAGGTAAAGATTCGTACTAAAAGAAAAGGTAGTGTAAAGATTAAAATTTGGTGAGTTTTTTAATCTAATTTTTTAAATTTGGTGGGTTTTTCTGAGTTAATTTCAATAAGTAATGTAAAGATTAAAATTTGGTGAGTTTTTTAATTTTTTTTTTAAATTTGGTGGGTTGTTTTGAATTCATTTTTTAAAATTTAGTAGCAATTTATTGAAATCATAAATTTTATGGGTAATTTTGTACGATCTAAATGTCCTAAAAGTTTCTCAGTACTGAATTCAAATTCAGCCCAAGGATTTTTCAGAATACTGAATCTAAATTCAATATATATAACCAAAAAACTAATTTAATTTAAATAACAAAAATCAAATTTCAAAACAAATAAAAAAAAATAAAAATTTCAAAAAATAACATTAAACACAACCTCTTTAAAAAGTATACATAATCCCGTTGGATAAGACATAAAAAAATGTCAATTAATAATCGAGATTGTAGTCATTTGGCGCAGCACGTTACATGCGTATCGCCTATCCAAACGGATTTAAAAATGCTGCAAGTAATTAATCACGGCATCCTCATGAGGTACCAACGGACTCATAACAACTTGATCTCGAAGGCAACCATTTGGACCTGGCGTGAAGCGTGGATTATCTGTGCACGTGCACAGATACAATAAAGCATAAAAAATTCTGATTTCAGTTACCAATGTTATCTTCTATGTACAGTGAACGACAATGTCGACCTGGTTCAATTGAATGGAAATATTAAAATTTATGATTCTTGCTCCGCACAACAATGGATCAATGAGTTGGAAGAGCATGGAGGGTAGTGGACAGGCTGGCATGTCTAATACATGGTCACTGGTGTAACAACAATACATGTTTGCTGTCCGATTCAAGCTCTTTGCAGAAGAACGTGTTCTTTATTATAAAATCCTGGATGCCCTTACGATGTACAACGAGCACAGAGCTGATTCAGACCTTTCCTTTCCATCATATTTTTCTGGTTTTTGTTTGTAATTGTAGAGAGCAATATGGGCATTACTATTAATGCTTCGAATACCAGAAGTAGCCGGTGTGTCGCTCGATGCAACAGCAAAGGCGGAGGCAGGAAGCGGCCTCTGCCCAAGAGAGGACAGGTGAAAGAGGCCATTGCGGCCTGTGTGATCAATAAAATCTCTACTACGGTGCGTTCGGGTACGAAATTGTTGGTGGGCTATAGACTCACGGGAGAGAAGCGTATCAGCGGTTAAAGACCAGTTAGATAATCTGAATTTTGTTCTCTCGTCCTTGGATGTTTTTTTATTCTTTATTTTATATATGTAGTTCCAGTTTCAGAGTTGATGGAACATTCAGCTTTGGCTTTATAGATTAGGTTTGGCTTAATCTCTGTACTTTTAGCTCTGTACAGTTATTGAGCGGCTTTCGAAGACACAATAAAGTCACTTAGTAAAGACAAACCGTGTGCTTCTACCTAGTCACAACCAGACATACATGTGAAAACATATTTTTTTTTTTTCAAGAAAATGCATGACAATCATTTCATTTAATTTTCTCGGTTGGATTATGCGATGCTCTAGAAGCACGCAGCTTAGAAACCATGATATCAGCTCCTTACTTCGTTGGGCATCTTGCTCTTTGGACGACCATTCATAATACAACTAACTGGATTGCAGATTCTGTACATTCATTGGGTATGGATCAACAGTTATATATGTATCTAAGTTCAAGGCTCACAAATAAATAAAAATTACACAACCATTCATAACACAACTACCTGGATTGCCTATGGATCAACAGTTATATCTGTATTTGTTGGGAATTTCTGATAATTCTAGAACAGAAAAACATAGAACAATGATATGTTTTTAAAAAATTGTCGCCAAATCACTCTCTTTCCCTTCATTGGAAAGAGCCATTTTCCTTGCTGCTTTTCCTGCTCCTGCAGCGGTTCTTCCAGTACCTGTAACTGTGCCTTTATTTCTGCAATCTCTCTTTCTCGAACTCCACCAGTCATCTCGTCTTTGTGGCATTTCTCTGAACCTCTCCCTCCTCTATAAAAACTCCCTCTGCCTCTGGCAGACTGCTTCTTCATGAGTTTCTCACTCACCATGAGTTGTACTAGCCTCTGCAACAGCAATCTCTTTTGCTGCAACTTACCTCACCAATCCTTCCCTCCGGATCTGGTCTTTTGGTAAGTACTTGGTTCACTGTCTCTGGAACCTCTTGAGCACTCCTCTTCTCTCTCTAGGCTATCTCTTCAACTCACCTTCTTCTTTTCCAGGACACTGCAATTGTCCTCCCTATCTAGCCTTCAGCTGAATGCCAGGTTCACTGCCACCTTCTCTGCAACCATAAACTTCAATCATAAATTTCAACTCAAAAAATCATCTCACCTTTAAGATCTTGCATGATCTTGTCTTCTTTCCACTGCTTCAATCTTCTTCACTGCATTTGTGTATGCTTTCATATTAATTTTAAAATCATTCATCATTCAGAAAAAAACAAATATCTTCTGCTGAGCATTCTAGCTCTGATACCACCTCATGCAAGGTCAACCCTGCAAAACCCAGAATCTTTCACCAATGTGCTTATAAACATGCATCTCATCATTTAACGCTATAACTTCACTTCATATAAAAATATTTTTCACACGATATCTCTGTAATTCAACACAACACAAATTAATTCCTTAGTCGCCTTCTATTTACCACGTGTTTTATTCAATAGCCACCGTATTTTGTTTGGAGCTCTTGGCCAGATTGTTATCTGCATTTAGCTGTAATTCAACCACGCCTCAACAATAAAAAACTCAATTATAGAAAAATATACACCAATCCCTAAATCGAACCATATAATTTCTGAGATTCCAGACAATACATATGCACACAAAATCACTGAACTAATTAATTAAGAAATAAAATATTTACAAGAGAAATCATGGCCTATTCATGGCTTATCATTCTTCATCCTCACTCTCACTCCCTCTCTCTGATTTTCAATGCCTTTGAGGCTACATTATTTATAAAACTTAGCATGATTAAAAAATCCTAAAATCACTCAACTAAAACCTCTAAGAGTCTACATGCAATGCATACACATGGTGAAAAGCATCTTGAGGCTTTTTCCCATCTTTTTCCCTGTTCTAAAATAGAAAAGCCTTCCTTATCCCCATCTATTGCTTTTATGCCTAAAACACTCCTTATTAAAATTAAAAATAACAAAATGTTTAAAATAATCACACCCCCCTTTTTATTCCATATTTACAACTGAAGAGGGTCTCGATGCTCCTGCATCATAAAGAAATAATTATCGTAACACAATAATGATAACAATGTCTAACCGATGCAACATGGGAAATGCTTTTCCTTCCAACCATGAACCAAGTGCTCTTTAGTTCCCCTCGAGTTGAGAAGCTTGAATCTGGCCTTCGACAACCTCTTGTTGATTTCCAATTCATATCTCATATACATGATTATGAGTAGAAGTTTAATTTTGGCAATGTCCTTCCTTTTAGGGGTCTTCTTATCCACTTAGCCTAGGTCGTTTCCAGTTTTCCTTTTAAAAAGTAAGAAAATTTGTTTTTTCTCCAACAGAACAAAAAATTGTTTTTATCTCCCACATATTTATTCCCTCAGTATTTACCTGCAACTGAGTGGATAATTATCTAAATATATAATTTTGATATTAACAAGCTTACCTTTCCCACCATTTCCAGCTTTAAAATCTTAATTATTTATTATAAAATATACATTGAGTTTTTTTTGGCAGGTTCCCACCCATCTAGTTACACCATTAGTTTTTAAAAGATATAACCATAGAAATATTTATACGAAGAAGAAGGTGTTAGATAAGTAGAACATTATTTTTTATTTATAGCATTGTAAATAATGCCTTCTATTCTTGACATACACTACTACACAAAGTAGATAAATAAATACCTCCACTAGCACTGAATCCACTATTAATTTGTCCTTCTACACAAGCCCATTTTATCTTAGATGAATTGGTAGTTGAACCGCTATAAATGATACCATTAGCAATGCAAATAATGCTACCTTTGAAACTACTATGGTTGTCATCTACTGTCATTATAAGTATGCCAACGTCTTAATGATCAGTGACTCATCATACATACACCTAAAGTATGTATAAGAAATGCATCAAGATGAAGTATGTAGAAGTTATGTGATTAGTTTTATTATTTGGTAAATTTTAAATGGGAAATTTACATAAGGGAATTCTAAAATCACATATATAGCAAAAATAGTACATATTTTGTGCCAAAAATTAACATGTAGTATGTTTTACTAATAAAAACACATATAATGTGTCTTTGATACTTCCTATTGCATATAAATGTCAATTATTATTAGCTAGTACATACCTTCTATGTGAAGTTCATATCTTTACAAATAATGATCAATGTCACACGTGCTTTGTTTTGCAATGATATTTTGGAAAAACACAAAAGTACAAAATATTATCTAGTCAATTGGAAAGTTATGCCCTTTTTTTCACTATTCCAAATCACATAGATAATATCAAAATACAATCACTCTTTCAACCTAGTAAACATTATCAAAGACATATCCTTGTTAATAAAAAAAATAGTTGAACACTCTCTCATGTTTGAGTAAAACAAATCTAATGTATATAGAACTAAACAAAAAAAGCGTAATACCAATTTCAAGAATAATTACATGCAAAAATGGTTGATGTCTTGGATGTTGAAAAGTACCATTCAACAAAACAATGTCACGTAAATGCTAGCATTGATGGCGTCTTAAACAAGAATAGTCTTTTCATACTACAACGATTTGTATATACTCCTACAGATTTTTTGTTCAATGCATTTGAATTGTTATTGCACTTTCGTTACTTGCCAATTGAACTATGGAATCGAATAATAGACCATTTCCACATTTGTCTACATCACAATGACATAGAGGTAGAAGAATCATACCAATATGAACTAGACCCTGATATGTTGTATCAACTTCATGGGATCCATGATGTTGACATTTAACTTCATAAAATGTGATTCTCTACTTCAAACAATAATTTTCAATCTAGAAGAGGAGTATGGGGAGACAAAATTTTCATACAATCACTAGCGAAGTGGTTGAAAATACCAATTGGAGTTTGGTCACTAACAATAAATACAAGGTATTTTTTCTTCAATCGCGATCTAGATACAATTCCACTGAACATTTTGTTTCATGATACAAATCGTGTTAATGGTCATTTTGAGCCTTTATTTTACAGAATATTTCCTAGATGAAACTTTGTCTCCAATTATTATTTGTCACCTCTTTGCAAAGATATTGAAAATCACTACCAATCAATTTTTCATGAAATGCAAATTCATGGATTGGATAAATCAGGAACAACTATTTCCAAATGCCCTAATAGCATGTTCACTAGAATTTTTCATTTCATAGCACTTGAATTTGATGAAAATCTTTGAGGTTCTATATTGTCCAATCCTTCTACAATGCACTGATTTGTAGGAACCAAGGTGAATTACATTGTCTAGAAAAACACTTAACAAATGAAACTATACAAAGTCAAACAATGGTTGTAGGATGGAAATAATATCTTATTAATATGGAAAATCAATATGAAAAAGGAAGAGTTGAAGGAACATCATTTTGCATCTAGTGGACATCAATCATATTCAATGTAAACATACACATATGGTCATCTATCACTAAAAGTATTGTCAATTACTGCTCATCAAATACAAATTGAAATCAAACATATAACAAACTATCATTCCAAATAAGTACATCACACATTCATTATGAGCCATTATTTCAAATCAAAATAGAATTCAAGATAATCTACACCATAAAATAGTAGAAATGCATCAAAACAACAAAACTAGGATAAATTTCCAAAATTTAAACAAATCATATGAACACATAGCATAAACAGCACTGAAGACTATAGAAAAAAATAAGGAATAAAGATTGTTACTCACCAAAGGATACTCCTATAGAAATTTACAAAAACCAAATTGAAGGCACACCTAAAAACAAATGTCCAATATGTAAGAAGTTCCAATTTGGAATGAACATGCCAAGCATTGGACTTGACTTAAACAAATGTAGATAAACATATATGGAAGAGGAAAAACATTGCCTCTCAACAACATTTATGGATTTTGCAAAAGAGCACTTCATAATCCAAAGTTAACTAACTTTGTAACACCTGAAAAAATAACACAATAAACCATTTCAAACTGTAGAAACACTTTTAGAGCTTGAAGAGAGGCTTGTAGCATTAATAATTTATTTTTCACAAATAAGGAAATGGGGCTACAAACAATCCAAAATGGGTTTAACCGGTTCAATAATCAATGTACATGTGCACATGGACATTATTAAAAAAGAATTGACACAATTAATGGATAATATAATGACAATTTATATTTCATTAAAAATATGATTGGAATAAAATAATGCATATCAAAAAAGGGAATTCCATGTGCATATTGTCATGAAAGCACTAAAATAAGTATGTTCTCAATATTTATGTAAAGTTGAAAATATTTCCATTAATAGAAATTGGAATCATATCCTTGAATTGAACATTAAAGATAATACATTTAATGATGAGGACAATGACAGTAAAAGTGAAACAAACAACAACTCAACAAGAGAAATACCAATTGAGACCTTGGTACATGGATTAACGGGTTCACAACATATTCATTATTTGCAAGACAAGATCATTAAAATAACACCAACTGAACGGAAATGACCACTTGAAATATTGAAATATAAATATGCTGAAGAGATGAGTTTCCCAACACTATTCTTTGGATATCCATGTGACAATGACATAGTACAAAGGCTTTGTTACCAAGAAATAGTGAAATGGGAACTAATGCATCACACTAGTGAATTTTCCTATCACCTCACATATTTGTTCTTTAAAACAAGGTGAATAATCATTGAAAAATTCATCGCATGCATTTAAATCTAAATAAGGAAAGGAAAAGTACAAGGAAGAAAGTTATTAGAAAAGGATGTTACATACGAACCCAATTTAGAACAATTACTAAAAGGTCACATTCGATACATATATTTCAATCACATAAGAATTTATCCTAACAACCTAAAACAAATGCAAAAACATATATTTGCAATGATACGACAATTAGGCCCTCCAAGTTTTTTTGTTACATTTACAAGTGCATAACATTGTTGGAATCCACTAGTAGAAACTCTTACTAAATTACATAGTAATAGAAGAAAAAGGAAGCAAATTGAAACAATTGAGGAATAAAACATTAATTATCTTCTAAGAAAGGACACACTAACTTGTACACATTATTATAGACATAAGACAGATACCATAAAACAATTTATTTGTCAAGATAATACATTTTTTGGAAAAATAATAGATTAGTACTTTGTAATTGAGTTCCAAAATACAAGGAATGCACATGACAAGGTCTTCTATGGATATAAAATGCTCCAATATATGGATTAAATAGTAACGGTTAAATTACGAACTTCTTGGACAAATATATAACTTGTAACATAATTCGGCTTCTTCCAGAGCTTGCAAAGATACATGAACGCCATCATACTAGAAGTTGTTAAAAAAAAAGCATCACACTGTAGATACGATTTCCTAATGCCTCCAATGAAAAGGACAACAATTCTTGAACCCATTACTTCACTAGGCGAGTCAATAAATGAAAAGGCAATGTTGTTACGAACTACTTTAGAACAAAAATACTATGAGAAATCAACTACTTATGAACAATTCTTAGATGAGTTGCATTTAGCATAAATTGGTTGCATCAAAGTAATACAAATTACATTCACAAAACCAATGGTGTTCTTTCAATGAAAACTACCATATATATGGTACAATATATTTGCAATCAATATATTGCATCTATGGAATGGAAATTTGGATGCTCAATATGTGTTCAACACATATGTTGCAACATCATATTGCAGTTCATATATGACCAAATCTAACAAATTTATGACAACTGCATTCAAAAGGATATGCCTTAGAATTCAGCCTCTTCGAGGGGGCAACCTCCTTTACATTACATAAATGAACAAGTCTTGGATGATACAAATGACAAAACCTCCTTTCTATATATAGGAGTCTAAGGAGTCACAATATAACCCAGCCGACCTAACAATAATAATATAAGCCACAAAAATAACAATAGAGGGATTCTATGGGGCACAATAATAACAATATGGGGGCAATAGGGGCACAACAATATTAATAAAGGGTACAACTACCATAGTAATGGGGTAATCACTAGTATTATAGGGACCCAACATGCCCCTCTCCTTCAAAAAAAGTGTTGTCCTCAATGCTTAAGTAGTTCTGGATACTTCTGTATAAAATTCTCATCCTCCCATGTGGAATCTTCTGCAGATAAGTTCTTCCACTTGATAAGATACTCAGAAATTGATCGATTTCGTAGTTTTCTAGATCTTGTTTCTGTGACTGCTTCTAGTTCCAATATAACTTTTCCTTCCTCGTCAAGTTCTGTCAATATTGTTTGAACTGGGAGCTTGTCACCCATAACCTTCTTTAAACATGAAACATGGAAAACTGGGTGCAATCGAGAAGCTGCAGGAAGCT